>CM076573.1:20762391-21061953 GCA_034641835.2 Pinus albicaulis
CTTTCTGATTAATAAAATGGCTCTGGGCTTTCTCTGCATTTTGCAATATGGATTCAGTTGATCTCATCAATATGTTTTCTAGACTGTTTGGCATATTTCGTTTATTACTACCTCTTTGGGGATATTACACACGTTGGTATGACTATTGCAAAGTGAAGTGTTGGAATTGTCAGAATATGGGACACTATGCAGTTGTGTGTCCGGAGAAGAAGAAGAAGGGAAAGAACCAGAGCATGGCAGCATCAGCAGAGATAGAGGACTTTACAGATAGCTTTGACCGGGAGTTTGGGTTCATTGCTTGTGAGTCCACTAGTGCAGGATCACCTGCCACGGAGGTTGAGAGGGAGTGTGCATTTCCCTCCACTAGCGGAGCATCTTCAGGTATCTGGTATGTTGACAGGCGGGCTTCACGTCATATGACAGGATTCCGTGAGTACTTTCAGAGCTTTCATAGAGTGGCACTGATATAGAGGTAGTACTCGGAGATGACAACGTTGTTAAAGCAGTCGGTGTGGGGACTTTGACATTTAACAGGGAACCCAAACCTCCCTTGAAAGTGTCAGATGTTCTATATGTGCCAAGGATGAGGAAGAACCTCATATCCGTCTTAGCATTGGAGGAAAGAGGATATGAGATATTGTTCAGGAGAGGACAGGTGCTGATATATCCCAGGGGCGCTCCAGCTGATTCAGCTAGAGTGATAGGTGTACGCCATGCAAAGGTGTACAAGTTTGCATTTCAGCCCCTTTTGGCATTGAGCAGTAGTACCGGCAGCAGAGCTAGCAGTTCAGAGCTGTGTGAGATTTGGCACCGCATGATGGGGCATATGTATCATGGAGCCTTGAGGACATTGCGGGAGACCACTACAGGTGTGCCAGATTTCAGTACTGATCACTTTGATACATGCAGAGGATGTGCGATGGGCAAGTTTGCCAAATCCCCTTTTCCCAACAGTGACAACAGATTGACTAGGATACTTGATTTGATTCATTCTGATGTGAGTGGTCGGATGTCTCATGTTTCCTTGAGTGAACAAGCTCACGAGAAGTTTCGTAAGCCATATGGCTTTGCATGTTGTTGTGCTAGCTGCCATATATTCTGCTTCGATTGAGCTCAGTGCTACCGAATTCTGCTTCCTGCTGCACCAAGAGATCATTCCTGATACAACACTGAAACAGTACCCGGAGGTACTCTTTCGGTTAGCTGAACTTCTTGCTCAATCTACATATACGAACCCGCTCAATCTAGCATCATCTCCTTGGATGTATTTCAACCCTTATCCAACTATTCCGTGCACATAACTGAGAATGTGGCTAGCTGCTCCCCAATGTACCCTTTTCGGTTCCACCATGAACAGACTAAGGGTGTTGATAGCAAAACAAATGTCTGGCCTGGTGTTGACCAGATACATGAGTGACCTAATGAGTTGTTTGTGCAAGGTGGGGTCCACTTCCTTGTCCCCCAATGCATCTATTTTCTTCTAGTTGGTGATCATAGGCGTTGCCATGGACCGGTAATCCTGCATTCTGAACCTTTTCAGAATTTTTGTAGCATATATTCCTTGCCCTAGGAAGATCTCTCCATTCTTCTCCCACACTTCCAACCCTAGAAAATAATTAATCAACCCCATGTCCTTCATGTCAAATTCTGCTTCAAGATTCTTCTTGCAGTTCTTTATGAGCCTAGATGGCATTGTAAGAAACAGATCATCTACATATAATATTAGAATTAGTGGCTCATTCTCCACCATTAAATAGTAGAGAATGGAATCTGCATCACTCTTGACGAATCCCAACTGTTGCAAGTAGCTATCAATCTGACCATACTAAGCTCTGGGTACCTGCTTGATTCCATACAGGGCTTTCTTCAATCTGCATACGTGAGTTCTCTTCTCATGGGTTTTGAAGCCTTCAACTTGTTCTATGTACACCTCCTCTTCTATTACCCCATTCAAGAATTCTATCTTGAAATCCATCTGATGAATCTCCCATCCCATCTGAGCTGCTAGAGATATAACAGATCTGATGGAGGTGTATCTGGCTATAGGGGTGAAGGTCTCCTCAGAGTCAATTCCTTCCTTCTGCACATACCCCTTTTCCACAAACCTGGCCTTGTAATTCTCCACGCTGCCACATGCAACGTACTTGATCTTGTAGATCCATCTTGATCCTACAACTGATCTATCCTCAGGTCTAGGTACAACTCCTTAGACATCATTCGTCATGATAGAATTGTACTCTTCTACCATGGCATCCACCCATACTTGGTGCTGTACGACTTCCTGAAAACTGGAGGGTTCTTCTACCTGTGCTACCAAAGCTTGGTACCTGTTAGGTTGCCTACGCTACCTCTTTTCGGTTCTGGGAGCTCCAATAAACTCCTCCGCGTCCCTTAGTGTCTGTCGTGCCTCCCTATTGGTTCTACCACTGGTGGTAGGAGGTTCTCTCAATTCCTCTTCCCGTTTCCTGCTGTTCCATCTGCTGAGAACTACCAGAATCTTCTCCTCTCGTGGAGATGGTGGTATTCGTCATTGTACTCGATCCTGGTGTTCATCCTCCTGCTTGTCCTCCCTGCTGCCCCTACTGCTATTGGACTAAAGGAACTTTTGTTGACTAATCCTTTGCTGGCATCTCACGATATTTCCTGAAAGCTCTATCTTCCATGAACTTAGCATCTCGCCTTACTACAATTTTCCTACTACTAGGAATGTAGATTTTGTATGCTTTTGAGGTCTCACTATATCCTACGAGATATCCCTTTTTTGTAGTCTGTTCTAGTTTACTATGCTTCCTCTGCTGGCATCTCATGAGATTTCCTGAAAGCTCTATCTTCCATGAACTTAGCATCTCGCCTTACTACAATTTTCCTACTGCTAGGAATGTAGATTCTGTATGCTTTTGAGGTCTCGCTATATCCTACGAGATACCACTTTTCTGCAGTCTGATCTAGTTTACTACGCTTCTCATTTGGTACATGACAATACTTCCAAATATCCGGAGGTGACTCACTTCCTGTTTCCTCCTTGTGAAAACTCCTTCAGGCGTTTTCTTTCCTAATACTCTGTGAGGGGTTCTATTCTGAATATACACAGCCGTGTTACATGCCTTTACCCATAAGAATCTAGGCTGGTCTAGGTCATATAACATAGCTTTTGCTGGCTCAACAATAGTTCTATTCTTTCGCTTCGCTACACCATTCTGTTGTGGATTGTATGGAGTTGTCCACTCTCTCTTGATGCCCTCCTTTGCGCAAAATTCCGTGAAGTCTTTGTCCATGTATTCTCCACCGTTATCTGATACCTTTACTTTATTCCATGTTATGTTCTCCATGAGAGCTTTAAACCCTCTGACTCGATCAAAGACCTCATCCTTGGTCTTTAGGAAGTAGATCTAGGTTTTTCTGGAGTAATCATCAATGAAGGTGACAAAGTTCGCCACCGCTGAGAGCTCTAGTGGACATTGGGCCACAAATGTCTAAGTGTATCAATCCTAATACGCCTTCTACTCGGTTATCACTTCTAGGAAATGTTGCTTTAGCGTACTTTCCTAGTACGCATCCTCTGCATACGTCATCATGTTCTGTACCGAGTACTGGTACTCCAGTGACAGAGTCTCTGAGCATCCTTAGTGCTCCATGGTGAAAATGTCCTATTCGCCTATGCCATAATTCATTTAGGTTTCTTTCAGCATCAAGATTGCTACCAATCAGTGCCATTGGAGACTCAAGCTGCAATCTGTAGAGTCTATTGCTTCGAGCTCCAATTTGCCTCTTTTTCTTCCAACTCAGATGTTTGACGTATACCTTCTTTTCCAATGAAGTATACATCGTATCCCTTCTCCTGTAATTGGGATACTGAAACCAAATTCATTCCTAGCCCAAGCACATGTAGCACATTAGTGGCTTTGATGTTGGTTTCGGCCTCCGTTTGAAACGCTATGGTGCCCCTCCCTGCTAGAGTGCATTTTGTTCTGTTTCCCATAGTGATTCGGAAGTCCATCTGCTCTTCCTGATAGCTGAAGAAATATTCTCGTACTCCAGTCATGTGAGCTAAAGCCCCGATATCAATGTACCAAACACCTGCAAATGCAAAACTTGACAAACAAGCGAAGCCTTCTCCCAATCTAGAAGATAATTCAGAGACATCTAAATTTTCCATACTTATTTGTGTTATTTTTCTTTAGATTTCTGACACTTGCGGCTGCATCCCTCTTGAAGGCTGCTCTATCTTGAACTTGGTGCACAATGCTCTCTGTCATTGACAAATTTCGATCCGGGAATTTCTTTCTGTCGACTCACTTAGAGAGATTTTCCACGAAAATTTGTCCTCCTGGACTGGATTGCACAATCCTTTAGGGAATCCGATTCACTGCCTGTGCACTCTTCTGATCTCCTTCTTTTGTTCAGCACTGGCTCTTCTGGATCTGTAGCTCTGATACTGTGTGAAAATTCCGCTATCTGGAATCCTACTGCAATAGCTGATTAGATTTCTTCTATTTGTTTAACTGAACAAATTATTTATCGTGTGCTATGGTAAATATCGAAATAAAATACATTGCAGTCTTCATAATAACATTTTGCGGAAAGTAAATGCAAGGAAAAATACTAGCACAAGTATAGACACATTAACACAATTATTTTTGGACAATTGTCCCCAGAAAAACCCAATGTGGGAAAAGCGGTGCAACAGTTGAGGATTTGTATATTATGCAGTAATTTTTTGAGTACAAGTATATGATTGTTGAGACTGACAAATCATACAGAGAAAAATTGAAAAATAAAATCTTGTGAGAAGATCTCACTTTGCCACGGGAATTTGGCACTGACCTTAGCTTGAGATGAGCTGCTCCGCGCAGTGATTGCGTCACCCTGTGTAGTCTCTGCGTCACAACTGAAGTTGTCCTCTCTCTCTGTGGTAGATCTCTCTGTTGATTGGAAATGAGGCCCTTCTGGCCTCCGGAAGGTCCCTTCGGTGACTGGCACTGAAACTTGACTATTTCCTCAACAGAGAATCGAACTCCCTCTGAAACTCTGCATAGTCCCTGTGTAGCCTCTGCGTGGTTGGCTTTGCGCTACTCTCTGTGGCCTTTACTGCCTTCTCTGCTTTGTGCTCTTCGGATCAGGAAACTCTTCCAACCAAAAATTATCTTTGCCCCTCTCTGCGATAATCTTCTTGATCGTTCTTCTCCCTGAGCATTGCTCACTAAAGAATTTTGATCTCTAGACTCTTTCACTGTCTTCGTGTCTTTTCCAAATTCCCCATCAAGTCCTTCTTATAATCTTCATGTTAAGACTTCCACGGTTGAGATTAAATCGTTAATCAATGGCCAAGATTAACTTGACTTGATCTTCTACTTCTCTAGATGATTCACACTCTGTTTTAATTAATATCTTTAATTATTCTAATTTCCTAAGTTTAGACTTAGGGTCTCATTAAAAATAATTAGTTATTTTCATAAAACTTGATTTGAGTGGAATTTTCCAAAACACTTTCTGGGTTCTTTGGAATACATGTGTCTAAGCCTCCCTGCAAATTTTGAGACCTAGATCACGTTCGATGCTACCAAAAATCAATAAGCAGTACAAGAAGGAGATGGCGAAGGCAAAGGGATTGATCCTTGATGGAGTTCGAGATCACGTCGTATCACACATAGCGGCCCTGGGAACGACCAAAGAGATGTGGGATACTCTTTCCATGCTATACTAGGGATTTTCCGAGCAGTGGAAGATGTACTTGGAGGAGAAGTTGAGATGCACCAGGATGCAGAAAGGGGAGCGCATAGACCCTTTCCTTACCAGGATTCAGGAGATCCGAGATGAGCTTGCAGCTGTTGGAGCAACACCTCAAGCCACAGAGCTAGTTCGAGTAGCCCTCAATAGTGTCTTAGAAGAGTGGCAGGTATTCACCCAAAGTATTTTGTGCAGAGAAACCTTGCCAATATGGGACAGGATTTGGGCAAACTTGCAGCAAGAGGAGTTGAGGCAAGAGTTGATGAAGAGCTCCATCAGTGGCAGGAGCAATAGTGGATCGAAGTAGGTGAAGGAGGAGGAGAATGTGGCCCTCGCATCGAAGGGTCCCAGTCAGGGGCAGGGGGAGCAACATAGGAAGAAGGACGTGTCGAAGGTCAAGTGCTTTAGGTGTGGCGAGCTAGGCCACTACAGTACCCAGTGTCCTCTCAGGAATAAGGACAAGGAGGAGAAGCAAGACCAACAGGCAGCTCTAACCGAGATCGATAGGCTATCCTCCAGGCTAGAGTAAGACTTTGCCATGTTTGTAGACATCCCTCCAGGAGTGAGGTGGGGTGACTTGGTTTTGTAGCCCCAGAGCTCTACAGCTGGGCAGGATTCTTGAGGAGGTCCACCTCTCGAATCAGTACCTTGCTATGGCAGCCCACAATATTTCATTAGCAGAATGGATTAGTGGAAGTTGATGCAGTTAGATGCCAAAGTGACAGTTGAAGAGACTATTTGCAGTCAGATGCTAGGGACTGCAGTGCAGAGTTGGCAGCAGTGCAAAGCCTTCAGTGACAGCGCAGATACTAGTAGCAGTCAAGACTCGGGTGACAGATGCATCATACTGATCACAATTGGTTCAGTATTTTGGATGTATTACTTAGTTGTAGATGTTGCAGTTGCAGCAGCAGCAAATGAGAGGGAGATGCAGTGCAAATGCAGTGTTGGCAGCAGTTCAGCAGGGTTAGCAGCAGCACAGATGCAGCGCATATCAGAGTTGCGTAGTGGTTAGGGTGCAGCAGTAGCCAGACATCAGCAGCTTGACAGGAGATGGTGCAGAAGCAGAGTATTAGTACCAGAGGTGCAATAGTACTAGAGTTTAGAACACATTCGTCGCTAAAAGGGAATGTTAGTTTTTGTAGCATAGGATGTGTTCTAGCCTTGAAATTTTGTGGAGAGGCTAGAATACATGAGATCTCTAAAACCCATAAATCGTTTCTGGAAATTCTGCTTAGATATGACTTAATTAGATGATTAGTCAATTTTTAAATATTTCTCAAGTATAAGTTTGGGGAATATGATTAATTAATCAGAATTAATTAAGTCAAGGTGTAAATGTTCTAGAGATTCACATGGATCAATTTCAAGTTAATCCTAGCCATCGATTAAGATCTAATCTTGGCCGTTGAAATCTCAACAAAGGATTATAAGAAGTCGATGGGGCTTGGAGATCACACACTCGAGCAGTTCGATTTGATTGGGAAATTGATTTCTAGAGTAGCAGTTGTTTGTTGACGTAGAGAGATTCAGTGAGATCGAAGCAGCGAGAGAGGGCAGAGGTAGTGAAGCCAGAGGAGGCATTCTAGTTCTGGTGAGTGCATTTGCAGGGAGGCAAAAGTGCCACAGAGAGGTAAAAGTGCCACAGAGAAGTTGACGCAGAGGCAACGCAGTAGCCTCTAGAGGCAAATTCGTTTTTGCTGGGGAGAAGCAATGATTCAATGCCGGAAGCTGGGCAGAGGTTCCAGAGGCCAGAAGAGTCAGTCTCCCAAACAACAGTTGACCAAACGGCTTGAGGAGAAGATGTTCCAAGCTAGGTGATGCAGAGACTACATGAGGGTGATGCAGTGACTGCACAAAGGTAGTTTGGACTGCTCAATTTTGAGATGAGGTTAGTGCTTGGATTCACCTGTGGAGTGAGGAATTTCCTCACTAGTTTTTCTTGCTAGTTTTTCTCTGTAGGATTGCTAATTTGGGCATCTAGTTGTACTCATAATGTTTCACTGCTGCATAATATTGAAACCCTCAGCCGGTTGCACCAGTTCCCCAAGTTGGGTTTTTCCGGGGACTTTCGTCCAAAAATAACTGTGTTATTTTATGTGTGTGTGCTAGCATTTCTTTCACAATTTTTATTTGTGAAGGTTGCAGTGTATTTATTTCAATATTTGTCGTAGAAAACAACAGATAAATTGTTAAATAGAATTAACAATTAGAAGAAATAATATCAGTTGCTGCAATAGGATTCAAGACACTGAATTCTCACATAGGTGAGATCAACGCTAAAACTCTAGGCTATGAAACATTGTGGCAACCATGACTTGTGCAATTATGGTGTCCTGTCTCTGCATTATCTTCACACTCACTTAACTTTTGGCTAGTTCGGCTTTAGCAGTCTCATGCTTTTTTTTGTTTTAACTGGTTGAGTATAGCTTCACTCCTTCATCATGGCTTCCTGCTTGCAATCCAAGCTTGCATTTCCTTTTCAAGTTTGCTTATTGTCTAGATCACTGATTGAACCACCTAGCCAGAGTGCATCAAGTTGCTGCTCACGGTTCAAGATCCGTCCATCTAGAGACAGGAAAATTCAGAATGCAATGGGACAATGATCCGAAATGCAGTTAAGTGCCAGTCACTGGGCACACGAATTGGAGAAGCTACTTTATTTTTCTTGCCACACTTTTTTTAATGCTTGCTTTCAATGTTCAGATCTCACATACGCTATAAAGATCTATAGTCAACAAGTGATCACGAGGAATCAATCAACAACGAGAATAGACAACATATGATAATAGGAGAACTCTGTAGATCGATCAACAATAGAATTTTTTCATGGCAAATTAACTTTCTCCTTCACATTAAATAAACCTCCTAGCTTACGATCTTGTCTTTGCCATTACTTGTTGAAATAAGTGTAGGTCTGCATTATGTTGGCATAGGTAGCATTGCTTCTCTCTCAGATTTCTAGCACGGAGCAGTTTCATAACATCTGATTTTCTTTATCACTGGCTCTTGAATAGCCTCCGATGGAACATGTTAGGTCCCTGTAATTTGTTAGATTGGCAAGACCAAATAGACAAGGGTAACATCAAACCAACTTTGGAGTCCTAGGACCTAGCCTTCCTGGACTCAGAGAGGGCTCTCTCTATGTTTTTATAAAAGATATGACTTGTTTGTTTTAGAATACTGATTTTAGACTAGTTAAAATGATAAGGTTTGTTTGTTTTGTTTTGTTTGGTTGGGTAGGTTGTCAAGAAGAACAGATAGAGTAAGAGAGGTTTAAGCCATTGGGTTATGGGGTCTGTGAAAGGCTTGAAAGGGGCAACAATAAACCAAGGGTGTTTCATAGGGCAAGCTAACAAAGCCAAATGGATCTTTTAGATAAAATGAGTATATGATGGCAGTAAGTTATGAATTTAGTAAGTTTAAAGGGCAATCAAGAATCCTTTAACTATACTTCAAACAAGGAAAGTCTTCAGGATAATAGTTTGGTGAAACTGAAAAGCAATTAAGGATTCTTCAACTAGACTTCACTAAACATACCTCAAAACAACAAACAAGTAATCCTAAAGAGCAGTTAAGAATTCTCTAATTATTACTTTCAGAGGAAAATATAGAGATAATAATGACAGACAGAGTTGAGGTTCCAAACAACATATCTCAACCTAAAATTTCTGTTCTATTATCAGATAAGCAATGAACATAATGTAAAACAAAGGAAAACATTGACAAGAGTGGAATAACATCACCATCTAACAGAATTCATGAGTCCTAGGAATGTGCTGGTTCCATTGATATTCAGTCCAAGAGATTTACAAGGCTCCAAAGCCAAACTTCATTACAACTCAGAGTCTATGCTTAGCTCAACAATCAACCAACAAAAATAATGAAGCATCCATGCAGTATTTAACTGCCAAGTGAGGAGGTAAACCCTAGCTAGGGTTTCAAAATGTCATTAATTACATCATAAATGTATTTGACTGTAATATTCCTAATTAGCACCGCTAATTGGAATATTTGATTTTTGTATAGTTTTGCCGCCTATAGTTAATTAATAAATAAAAGTGAGAAAAGGGGGGCTAACTCACTTAAATAAAATAAAGTGTTTCCCTAGTAGATGCAACGTTATAACTTAAGGGGGAGCCTTGGGGGTCCACACCACGTATGAGAGGAGGCTCACGTAGCCTCTAGAAGCTTCTGCGCAGGCCCATGAGGAGCACGTGGGAGAGAGAGGGACCACGTAGGGTTTTGAGGAGGGCAAGCGTTATAAAAGGAGGGAGAGCTATCTCATTTGGGCATGATTGATATTGTTGATGATATTGAGCTAGACTTCTGTCTACTTGAGCACGCTGGCTGTTTAGTCGGTCTGCAGCACTGTTTAGTGCGACTGAGTGTCTCTGGTCGGAGATCTCACCCTTGGCCCCGAGGGACTTCGAGTGCCTGCTCGGGCAAGGTTCTTCTTTAGTCTTTAGCAGGAGATTTGCAGGTGTTTTGTTGGGAGTTTTGCTGAGGAGCTGAGCTTCATTGGGTGACTGCGCAGTCCTTGGAGGGAGGACGCAGTTTGAGTTGGAGTTGTTCAGTGGTAGAGATTTCTGCAGGAGATTCAGGCCTCTTCCGGTGTGGAGGTTCAGCGTTTATCATTTGGTGAGTTTCCTGAGGAGTTGTGGCCCCATTTCAGTCTATTTCAGTTGGTGTCTGCGCTGGTCCTGGAGGGACAACGTTTTTCTAGGAGGAGGGTTTCTGGGGGTGATTTTTGGAGGTGGTCCATTTTGTATATGGTTTCTGGGTTTTGTCCGGGGTGGTGAGTTCAGGTGGTCTGCCGATTTTCAGCTCATTCCGGCAAGGGGATCAGCCTCTAGCTTCAGTTCATTCCAGCAGCAGCAGTTTACGGCAGTTTCTTCCAGCAGCTGGGATGCAGTTTCTTGTAGTAGCCATTCCCTGTTTTTCTGAGAGGGTTCTTCACTTGCCTTGAGCAAGGATAGGTGAATTTATTCTGATTATCCATTGTATCTCATTATATTCTCAGATTAATAAAATGGCTTAGCATTTCCGGCATTTTTATGTGTATTTGCTTTATGTTCTATTTCCGGCATTTTCTATATTGTCGTATGCTGTGTATTACTGTCTATTTCCCATTCGGGATATTACAGTGGTATCAAAGCATAATTCTGGCTCAGCCTGTGGAGCTAGCTATCTATGGCACATATGAGGATTTCACATCAGCATGGTCATATACCCTTGGGAGATTATTTCCGAGAATGGCAATCCAAAGGGGAAGACTTCAAAGCAGTTTTGCCCTTCAAAGATTACTGTCAGCTCAGAGAGGATGGAGTCTCTAGCATACAGAGTTCAGATTTGCAGCGTACTACTGGGAGATCACCTCTTCCCATGCATGAGGGATCCACTAGTCCCTATGAGTCTAAGCCCAAGAGGACCGGAACGGTGAAAGGGGATAGTTATTTCTTTTTCAGATCTAGAAAAGATACATCCACCTTTGAGGAGGTCAAGAAGAATGAAGAAAAAGAAGAGGAAGTACCATGCGCTTCCAATTCTAATCGAGAAGAAGAGATCACATCACCTCTTGAGGAGGCTTGTGGAAACACTGTCACACTTGTGGAGGAGCAGCCAAATGCATCGACAGTTGGGGCAGCCAACACTTTTGAGGATGGGACTCTTGTAGATCAAGGGTCAAATCTCATTGCTACTATAGAGCAGCCTGGTTGCACTGCGCTGTGCAACATGGAAACACTCAAGGAGGAATCGAACCATCATTCTCATGAGCCATTGTTGGATTGTACATTGCACTTGGAGGATGAGGGCACACAGGATTGCAGGGAGTCTGAGGTTACACCTAGTGTGACACAGGATTCACCCTCATTGGAGACCTCCTTGGCCATGTCGGTTGATGTGGTAGTGGAGAAGGTAGAGCCTACCTCAGTAGAGCCATCCATTTAGGTGATGACCGGAGTCGTGTCCGAGTCTTCAGGTGGTAGCAGCACACGACAGATGGGTGAGGCGTTAGGAGATATATCCACCTTCGATGAGGCACTAGCAGGTACAGAGGTATTGGGTGATGGTCGCAGACAGCGGTATCATCGGCTTCGGACGGACCTTCGAGTTTTGAGAGGGAAGGTCACGTCAGTACGGGAGGCCATTTTGTTGGAGGACCAGGAGCTGGAGGGTATGAGAGTGACTTGTGCCAAGTCGGCGACTAAGTTGGTCCGCATTGGGGAACGACTAGATTCCTTGATGGTACAATCAGAGGGCACGTTGGAGCGTCAGATCATTCCCCTTCAGGCATGCATGGATGGGACTAGCAGTGTTGTTGGGTCATCTCTTCCCGTTGGAGAGAGAGAGGCAGAGCCACCTAGTCAAATCTCATATGTTGACTTGGATAGCGGTATGAGGCGATCAGAGTTGCACGGGGTACAGCACCCACATGTTGAGGTTGGATGGCGAGAGATTTTGAGTTGGTACTCGGTGGAGCGGGGTATGGAGATAGTGATGGATCTGAGTGTAGCTCAGCAGTTTTTTCTATGCATGGGGAATACAGGAACCCCAGATTGGCATTGGGATCCAGGTGGGATCACCTATCGTTTCCCAGGCAGGTCGGCTGACTATGTCTTGGAGAGTACAGTTGGCCTAGTAGTAGAGCATGTGCAGTTTCGGTCAGCTCCAGTGGCCAACCAGTTTATGGGCAGACTCCCTAGGTTGTCTTGGCATGACATTCATACACGGGATCACGGGGTGGTCAGCACACCTTGGCAGGAGCTTGTCAGAGGAGGTCGCATTGGCAGGCCACCAGATGGCACCTTATATGGGGCCAAGGATTCTTCACCTTTGTGTGGGGCACAGAGGACGCAGCGGAGCCAAGCAGTGGTGGTAACACTACTGACACACAGGGAGATTCACTTCTCGGACCCCTTGAGGAGGATTTGGAGTGATGATCCTTTCGTCGGCAGGTATAGTGATACGACGGTGGAGACGATGTTACTGATTGGTGGTAGTCCGACATGTAGAGGCACAACTCTAGGTCATCACATCCAGGGATGTGTGGGAGCCTCTAGCATTGAGCGGTGGATTGCCGGTGGACATGGAGTAGCATGGTGGTGTACCATAGTGTGTGGGACGACATTGTGGAGTAGGAGTATCCTACATCACATTGTGAGCATGCGGAGAGTGACCGATGCCTAGACACAGTCAGGGCACGAGATGGTACAGGGTGCTATAGCAGTAGCACATGGTATCCAGCAGTATACCGAGGTATGCCTCAGTGTGCAGTGGCATGTTGAGGAGTATATGGATGATCAGTGGTATGCGAGGGCATACGGTGCTGCACAGCAGGGTCTTAGAGCATTGCTTCCAGGGAGACTCACGGACAGGGACATTGGGCTTACCTTTTGGAGTAGTTCACCCAGGATCGATGGGGAGACAGATGAGCGGTACTTGACAGTACCTGTGGGGACTCACACACCTGACCCTCTTCTACATCACTCACGGGCACAACCGATTTTGTTGTTGTCCTTCGGCACTTTGGGCATGAGCAGCAGGGTATGCGAGGTACAGCCAATATGTTTGGATTGCCCTCAGCACACTAGGCGAGAGACTTCTCAGCAGTGGCACTGGGTTAGTGTGCTAGTTGATAGCCATAGGTTAGGGGATGAGATGATCCTCTGCAGGGGTGGCCCATTAGTCACCGCTGAGCCTACGCTTGGGGAGCAGGTCATGAGGGAGACATGCATCATTTTTCCCTCAGGGCATGTCGAGATCATGAATGAGCAGAGGATATGGGGTACAACAGAGGTAGTATCCCAGTATGTGTCTGGGCTCCAGACACTGTATCGACACTTTGTCGAGAGGGTGGATGGCATGTTCGATGCAGATGAGATGGCGGAGATAGAACAGGAGGGCATTCCTTCTGTATGCCAGGGTGAGGACTCTTTTTCACATGAGTACATAGGATCAGTTGAGGTCGCTTCTGCGGAGCGAGGGCAGTCATGCATGGATGGTGACAATAGACCAGAGCTATATTCTAGTGTCCAGGGTGAGCAGTCATGGGACTCTGCGAGAGATACTTTGGGTGAAGAGTCACTTGTGACAATTCAGCTAGAGCAGCAGGTGATGGAGCCTGAGTCGTTAGAGGAGGACACTACTCACATCAGGCATGATATTCCTTTGAGAGAGAGCCATATGGGCACTCACATCGAGCCTGTGGTGGATATGCAGCTAACCGCGGGGTCAGCCATTGAGGAGGAGCAGTCAGCTGCATTGACATCGAGTACGGTGACAGCTGTTGCAAATCCATATCCTTTGGATGTGTTGGAGGTTGATGGGATTGTTATGCAGGGGGCTAGTAGACAGCAGGAGCTGTTGGATATGTTGGAGCATCCATCTTTGGGTTGACACTGGGATGAGGCGCAGATAGATGTACTCGCAGTCAGCAGAGCTGCAGCGTCTTTAGTGGGTAGCACTCTCCAGGAGTACATCGATGGAGCTTGCAGCATACCTTGCCCACTTTCTCCCATTATAGAGAGAGAGGCTTCCTTCTACAGGCAACTTCCATTGACAGACAGGGTAGAGCAGTGGGAGTTGATTACAGGCTGGCGGAAACATCCCAGGCATGTTCCATATACCGTTGTTGTTGCTACATCAGATTCTTCTTCGAGGATGGACTGGCGGGAGATCATGAGTTGGTACCCTCTTGATGGTATGGTATTCTTCGTAGAGAGCACAGCGGAGCAGGGGCCCTTGGACATAGTAGATGTTACAGATCCCAGTCGGCAGGAGGGCACCAGTTGTCGTTACTTCAAGAATCCTTCCCAATTTCAAGAGAGCAGGATCAGCATGGGATTGAGTCATGACGTGGATTGGAGAGAGGTGATGAGTTGGTATGCAGTTGGAGGGGTAGCATATGTAGCTATAGGTACAACGCAGCAGGAGCCCAGGAGCATTGATGCTTATTGGTGGTCTTCACCTCTTAGAGCATTAGTCATAGCCAGAGGCAGTGCACGGTCCGAGCCGTGGGACTTGGGCGATTATTGGCCATGGTGGCGATGGGATCCGAGGGGATTATTGGTTGACTGGTACTGTGAGAGGCCAGTTTGGGATCCTGGCATTGAGATATCCCTTCGTATCAGGGTGATGCAGGAGACAGAGAGGTTTCAGTGGGACCCAGGCACATTTTGCAGTACCGGTGGGGAGCATCAGCTAGAGAGTAGGCTTGTTCAAGCGTTGCTTGAGGACAAGCAATTTTTGCCGGATGAGGATGCCAC
Source organism: Pinus albicaulis (assembly GCA_034641835.2). Classification (NCBI taxonomy): domain Eukaryota; kingdom Viridiplantae; phylum Streptophyta; class Pinopsida; order Pinales; family Pinaceae; genus Pinus; species Pinus albicaulis. The sequence continues at coordinate 20,777,388 of CM076573.1, forward strand.
TTGGGAGAGCGAGCAGATTTTACAACATCCATCACTTTAGTTGCTTGAGGACAAGCAACATTTTGCCGGGGGAGACTGTAATATTCCTAATTAGCACCGCTAATTGGAATATTTGATTTTTGTATAGTTTTGCCGCCTATAGTTAATTAATAAATAAAAGTGAGAAAAGGGGGGCTAACTCACTTAAATAAAATAAAGTGTTTCCCTAGTAGATGCAATGTTATAACTTAAGGGGGAGCCTTGGGGGTCCACACCACGTATGAGAGGAGGCTCACGTAGCCTCTAGAAGCTTCTGCGCAGGCCCATGAGGAGCACGTGGGAGAGAGAGGGACCACGTAGGGTTTTGAGGAGGGCCAACGTTATAAAAGGAGGGAGAGCTATCTCATTTGGGCATTATTGATATTGTTGATGATATTGAGCTAGACTTTGTCTACTTGAGCACGCTGGCTGTTTAGTCGGTCTGCAGCACTGTTTAGTGCGACTGAGTGTCTCCGGTCGGAGATCTCACCCTTGGCCCCGGGGACTTCGAGTGCCTGCTCGGGCAAGGTTTTTCTTCAGTCTTTAGCAGGAGATTTGCAGGTGTTTTGTTGGGAGTTTTGCTGAGGAGCTGAGCTTCATTGGGTGACTGCGCAGTCCTTGGAGGGAGGACGCAGTTTGAGTTGGAGCTGTTCAGTGGTAGAGATTTCTGCAGGAGATTCAGGCCTATTCCGGTGTGGAGGTTCAACGTTTATCATTTGGAGAGTTTCCTGACGAGTTGTGGCCCAATTTCAGTCTGTTTCAGTTGGTGTCTGCGCTGGTCCTGGAGGGACAACGTTTTTCTAGGAGGAGGGTTTCTGGGGGTGATTTTCAGAGGTGGTCCATTTTGTATATGGTTTCTGGGTTTTGTCCGGGGTGGTGAGTTCAGGTGGTCTGCCAATTTTCAGCTCATTCCAGCAAGGGGATCAGCCCCTAGCTTCAGTTCATTCCAGCAGTAGCAGTTTACAGCAGTTTCTTCCAGCAGCTGGGATGCAGTTTCTTGTAGCAGCCATTTCCTGTTTTTCTGAGAGGGTTCTTCACTTGCCTTGAGCAAGGATAGGTGCATTTATTCTGATTATCTGTTGTACCCATATATATTCTCAGATTAATAAAATGGCTTAGCATTTCTGGTATTTTTATGTGTACTTGCTTTATGTTCTATTTCCGGCATTTTCTATATTGTCGTATGCTTGTATTGCTGTCTATTTCCCGTTGGGGATATTACATTGACCATTGAGACCATGCAAGGCCCAGGGCACAAATATCCCAACCTCATTCATGACAAAAATAACTTCTAACATAACTCCTCAACTAATTCTAGAGATATTTGTCTATAAGCCTTCAAAATATCTTTTTCATTAACTCCTTGTGTCCTTTGTTGACTTTCAGGCAAGGGCACAGCGCCAAGGTGTAAGGGCGCAACGCTAAATCTGGAAAAATTGCCTCTTTCGCAGCTGAGTTTTGGAGGCCTTCCCGGTGTCCAAATGAACTCCAAGATAGCTCATTGGAAAGCCTGTCTTGTCTAGTTTCAAAATCTACCTTTAGTTTCCAGATTGGTTTCCATTTGATTGCTCAAAAATCCATTCTCCCAAGACTGCTCAGGGCGCATTGCCAGTGCTGAAAATAGGGCAGAAAGGTGATTTTTAGGTGGTTTTTGGCACTTTTGGAGGACCAGTTTTTCTCCAAATGAGCTGAAATTTTCTGTGGATGATGTGCTAGGAATGAGAAATATGAAAATGTAAGCCATTCCTCATTTGGATGCCCCAAAAAAGAGTGCAGCGCCAGTGGCGTTGCGCGTTTGGCCCTTTTTTTTGTTGGCCAAACAGTCAAAATTTCAAAAACTTGCACTAAGTGCCAAAATTTGGATTTTACCTTGCTGATCATGGTTGGGATGCTTGGAGGGATACATTAGCAAGGATTTCAAGCCTTTCTTTCTCCTTTGCCTCTCTTAGGGCTTGAATCTTTGCAAGAGCTCTTTTGAGTTTTGCCCTTGTAATCTTGTTTCTTAACGCATAATGCCTTGTCATCTTCTTCTGAAGGTCAATGTTTCTTTTTTTGTTCTCAAGCTGATCCTCTAGGTGTATATTGGCTCTTTCTAGCCAAGATTCTCTGTCATAGTTGATTCCCATGGCAAGCAACTCACTTGGAGTGAGCTGCTCTGCCAATGCTGTCTCTTGCTCTCTTTCCCGGACTAAGGCCTTCTTTAACCCAATTGTCCTTGGCCTCTTCCTAGGAAGCTGTTCTTCCTCATCCTCAATGTCATCTAGAGTGCTCAAGGTCTCATCTAGCTTAGCCTTGACCTTTCCAGCGTCTTTCCAAGCTCTGATAGCTTTGACCTCACTGATGGCTTTCTCTTTCTCTAGCTGCTGGTTTTCTACCTCAAGGAAGTTGATCACATTCCTTGACCTACCAAGATTGGTTTGTAGATCCCTAATCTGGGCATCCTTGCTTTTGAGCAGCATGTTAGTGATCCTCTCTTCATCCTCATTCTCACTGTCAAGGTGAGTGAGCTGAAACTTTTGCTCAGTTTCATGGTTATCTTCCTCTTCACCAATGACATGCTCTGCAGCCTTTTCCTTACCTTTGTCAAGCTATTTTTTTGATGTGGAAGGCATCGCCCCTTGCCTCTTAAGGGCAGCAAACACATGCCTATTTCCCCTCTGGTAGGTCAAAGGAAGTGGCTCAATGTTACTCATCTTAGTGCCACTTGTCTCAATGTTTTCATCACTGTTTGATGCTGTGCCATCATGATATGAAGGTGAAGGAATGTGAATGAGTGGAGATGTATGAACAGTAGGAGGTGATGGAGGAATGGATGTGGGAGGATGGGATGATGAAGGGATATCTTGCTGATGAGGGCCTTGTGGAGTAGTGAACACCTCATGGGAAATGAAGGTCTCCCATGGAATGCCTTTCTGCTGTAGTTGGTGCATAACAACCATTTTGATAAGTGAGTGATGAAAGAGACTTTGCATTTGCTGAGGATAGTCTCTCTTTTGTACAATATAGGACATTTTATCAATGCTTCTGTAGAGGTAATAGGTTATGTGCAGCATCCTTACTCTAGTAAAATGCATAAGCAGCTTGATGTGGTATGAGTAAAGACGGGAGAACCTTCTCTCACATGTAAAATACTTCATTATAATCTTCGTCATAGGTGCATATCTTTCAAGTAGGTGAGAGAAAGGAAAGATGGATTTGCTGTGGTCTTTATATCTGGGCTTAAGGTATGGCTCAAAGTAGCTCATGTCTATGTTGGCTTGCTTGAACCATTTCTCCCCTACACTTGGTATGCCTGTGACATTGACAATTGCATCTGTAGATAACTCAAAGGTGACCCCTGCAAGGTTAACTTGTTTGTCATGCAAGTTAATGATAAAGAGTCTAGTTAGCTCAGGGTGGTTTTGCACTTGCTGCACCTTCTGACAAAAATCAAAGCATCCCACATGCTTGAAACAATAAATGGTAAGGGGAGATGCCATGAGCTCGCTTGTACTGAGGGGTTCAAATCTATTGATCTTTCCTCCTTTGTGATTATGCCTCCTTGGCATTTGGGCCTCCACATCACTGCCTTCACCCTCTGACATTGTGAACTCTGCTTTTATAAAACCCTGGAGTGTAAATGGAAATGGAATGAAGAGATGGTAATGAAATGGAAGTTTAGGCAAATGAGGGAATGAGTGAGTGAGGGTATAAATGTATGAGAATGGGTGAGAGGAAAAACAACTCAATGACAACCCTCCAGCTGTGCAATTACCCTTTCTATCACTGACACTCTGTCTAGGAAGATGAAATGAGGTTTAAACAGTGGTTTCCAATTTGAAACTTAGGGTTCCATTTTCATTGATTAAGAAAATCATCAAAACAACTTGAAGATGGGTGTATATTAGGTACTTACCTCTTCCCAGTGCTTTAGAAGACTTTGGAGGAAACTTGAAAGGGTTTTGAAGTGGTTTGAGTGGTTAAATTACTTAGAGATCCCTCCTGGCCAAGGGCGCAACATCAATGCTGAGGGCGCAACGCCAGTCCTGAGCGCGCAACGCCTGTTGTTGAGGGCACAACGCCAAAAGGAAACTGAACTGTGTGTGTTGGGCAAGAGCGCAGCGCCTTCCCCAGCGTGCAGCGCCACTTTCCAGGCGCGCATCGCCTTTAGAAATTTAACGGAGGAGAAAAGCCAAGCGCGCAGTGCCAGCTTCCAGGGGTGCAATGCCAGTTTGAGCGCGCAACACCAAAAGTCTTTGCCCAAATTCACTTAGAAAACTCATAGATTTTTCTCTCTTGAGTGCTCTTGGTCTTTTGCAAGATAACAATGATTCATTTACGTGTAAAATGAGTTTTTATAGACTTGGGGAACTTGATTTAATAATGAAAACCCACTTTCTAATGTTTGAAACTCTTTTTCCCTTTTTCACTGATATTCTTTGACTTTTTTCTTGCAGGTCTGATGAAGTTATGAAATTTGCTTTTCTTGTGCTCCTTAAGGCTTGACATGCTCATTTGACACTTTTAGGATTCAACCATACAGTAGCATCTTCAAAATCCTCTTTTGCTTCCACCATGGAGTTCAACTTACCATTTTTACCTTCTCTGGCCATTTCCCCAAAACCCTAGGTGTCTGGAGTCTTTCACAGCAATCATCAGTGTTGTCTTCTAAGTTCTCTATAGCCCTTTCAAGTTCATTCATTTCTGTCCAGTTCACCTCACCTTTTCCATTTTTCTTCAATCTATTCTAATAGACTTTCTTCATGTTTGGCTTTATGTGCTTCCTCCATGTCATTTCTGCAAGTGGTCACCGTTTTGGCACTCAACTGGACCATCAAGTTCAAAACCCTAATCCATACAAGACCAAGTTGTTTCCCTTTCCTTTGCTGTAAGTTGTTTTCATTCAGGAATAGACAGTCTACCTTATCAGTACCTTCTGCTGACACAACTTTCAACACTCCTGCAGAAGTGCCAAACTTTGTCCATTTTTCTCATTTGCAGACTTTGAACTGATGAGGTAATCTTCTTTAGACATCTTTTAGGTCCTTCTTGAATAACCATGTCTTGACATTCCATTACATCTGAGCCAGATTCTAGCAAAGGAAGAGCAGTGCCTAAAACATCCAAGGACAACCTTAAACAATGTAAACCCTAATGACCTAGTGGGAGGGTCCTTTGACCTGATTTTGACTAGAATTTGACTTAGAGGCTTCTCAAGTGAAACAGAGTATTGTCAAAAGTGCTGTATTGAAGATCCAAAATCCAATGTACTTGATTTATCTAAAGAGCCTACAGAGATAGTTTTGAGACCAGTAATGCTTGAGGAACCTGGGGAACATGGGAAATGAGTTTGCAACAGGAAACCCTAGAGGGAGGATGTAGTCTATTGACAGGGGAAAAATGAGGCAATGAGGCTTATAGGCAGGGAAGGAGGTTGAAAATGCTAGGTAAAAGCCCATAAGGAATTTGTTGGAGTGACAGGGTGACCATGGAATGGCAAGATGATAGAATAGTGAAAAAGTTTCTACAAGGATAATGAAGGTAGTGAGATTTCTGTAACTCACAATATTTCAAGGGATGTTGTTTTTAGAAATCTAGAACCAATCTTTAGTCATCCAAAGATAGTGAAAAATATTGATGACTAACAGAACACTACCATGAATTTACATTGAAAGCAACATGAATCACAATGAACCTCTCATAACTTCGTTGGCTCTGAAAACATGCTCAGAACTGGAGCAAGCAAGAAAAGACAAGTAAAGTGGCAGAGAAGGCCTTAAGCCATTGTCTTACCTCATTGTATTGATATCGAGATTTGAATTTTTAGTACATCAATTAGACCATTCTAGATCTAGATCTCATTGACAACTCATCAGTGGATCATGACAAAACCTCCTTAAAGATAAGGTTTACAAATCATACCAAGGTGGTCTTAGACTTTGTGATTGTCTAGGGACTCACAGTCTAATACTTGGGCAAGTTATGCATAAAAAATAATCTTTGTCTTCCTCTTTTTGTCGGTGGGGATGTGGATGTAGTCTGGAGAGCAACTAGAATTTCGTAAGGAGCAAGAGGTTGAAAGCAAAACCAAACTTCAAAAGGAGAGTTCTTTATAGAGACATGAGTGACTTTATTTTAGTTGTGTTGCACAACTCTACAAGTACCAGTCCCATAGTTCATTCTGCTTGTGGTAGATGCAAAGGGCCTTAACAAAGGTTTTGATCGCAACCATGTTTGGTGATCTATTGGTGGATGAAATGCATTGGAAAACCAAAGCTAATAACGTCACGAATTCCACAAGGATTTGCAAAAGTGATTGAGAAACTTGGAGGCATGATCAGAAATGATGGTCAATGGTAATTAAAGATTACTCCAGACAATCTAGAAAAAAAGTGTTGCAGCTATAAGATTGTCAAGGGATTTGTTACATGGTATGAAAATTGTTACTTTGGAAAATTTGCATACTAACACAAAGATGCAATCATGTTTTCACTCAGTGGTTTCTAGACTGCTGGTAAAATCCATGGAGATGGCTTTTCAATCCCTTGACGACACTGGCAAATGTTGGTGCAACCCAAGCTTCCTACTGTTGAAATATGTAACTAGGTTCGGTCTTCATAATGACATATGTAATCATGATTTTATGTATTTAATGTAAAGGAAAAATAAATTTATTATTGTCATTCTTGAGGCATGGGTTTCATGCTCAAGGAAAATTTATTTATAGGTCAAGCACCCATTGAGTGCTTCTAGGGCTTGTCATTGAGTCAACAAGTCAATTGAGTCATTGTCATGTATGGAAGACACTTTTGGGCATGTTATATCTTGTAAAGAAAATTTATGTAAAGTCAAAAGTGTCAAATAGACCCTCCAAGACCTTTTGTCATCATCAAAAGAACAAGTCGACGTTCATGAGTGGAAAAGTCGACCTAAAGGCAATAATTCGACCTAGAAAGAAGCCTATATATAAGAAGTTTTCGACCTGATTTGAAGATGATCCAATTAGCTCTCAAGAAGTTCAATCTAAGAAGAGAAGAGAACGAAAAAGGAAGCCGAATACCTAACAAAGAAGGAGAAGGAGAAAGCAAAGTTTTGGGATTGTTTTTGGGCTAATATCCTTCATATATGCGAGAGAATTAGGGCACCTATTGCAGCATCTAGGCCGAATTGCAGACTTGCTACAAGAAGTCGAGTTAGGGTATAATTTGCAAGTCGAGTTCCATAGAAGGAAGAATCAATTCAAGCGAAGAACAAAAGAGGAAGAAATCACCATCTTCTCCAAACGTGCAAGAGCTAGGGTTTCTGCAAAAGAAATTTTTGGCGAGCGAAGTTGCAGAATAAACTGCTGGGGGTCGAAGTTGCAAAAGTTATTAGGGTCAAAGTTTCTAGAGAAAAGGAAAGCTCAGCAAGGAGGAAGGACTGACTTGGTCTTGGAGGGGACTTTGACAAGGGTCCTAGGTCATGGAATTCGACATTTGAAGTTTTATCTGAAGAGAAGAGTTCTTGTGGGTTTTTCTCTCAAAAGGAGAGCTTTTGGCCCTGGTTGATAGTGTATTTCTTGTGTCCTATTGTCTCATTGATCTTCATTGTTTGGTACCCATTTGATGATAGAAAACACTAATAATAATCAAGTGAAAGAAGAAGCTAATCAAGTTAAGTAAAATTACATCACAAATAGTTATCAAAATAAGAGAAATCACCTAATCTAGCTGCACGTAGATTTCTCAACATAGTTTCAGAGCTAAGGTGAAAAGACAGGAAGAGGTAGTTTGAAGATCATCAATTGAAGAAGGATACATAAGGGCCAAAGCACAAGGATATCATCCACACATCATACTGAAGTAAGAAACTATGGAACATCAAAGAGGACTTCTCATTTCAAATGATCACATCGTCACAAGAAGAAGAGGACCTCAAGGACCCTACCTCTACTCAAAGAAAGGAGGAATATACATTTGAAACTGTAGGAATTTACAGGGTAACTTCCTTAGATCAAACACCAAAGGTCACCGCTCACAAACATATCATAGATCAGTACACCAGTATTTGACGTGGTTAAAACCCTCGAAGAGGGAAACAGTCCATGACCTAAGCCAACGTGGCCACTTCAAGAAATTTATTAATATAAAGAAAGAAAATTTACATAATCTTTTCTCATAAACAGTTACCGGACAAATGACCCTCCATGCTCCTTAAATAGAGATCATTGACCAATCGGGTGTTAAGCCACAGATCAAGTGTCGGTAATACCGAGGAGAGAGTGAACCGTTGGCTCATTACATATCGTGACCGTCGGATTATTGACATAAGAAGAGAAAGGAAAGAAATGAAGCCCATGTCACAAAAGAAGTAGAAGAACCTGAAAAGAAGAAATCAAAGGAGGATGAAGTGAAAGATATCTACTATGACTAAGATAATCTCCTTCACTTAGTTCTTTTCAATTTTGTAAAAGATAGTTATCATGATAGGAAGCATCACAGGAATGATAGGATGCATTAAAGATGAAATAGAGATGACCTCATCATAAAAGCTTGAAAGGATAGCTGAAGTAGAGTTCTTCATGGTCGTAGTAGTCATCATGATAGAAAGAAAGGAATTCATGAAAACATACAAGGAAAACCATAGCAACAATATATATGGTTGGAAGAAAGTCATCTAGCATGATAGAAGATAGAAATGTTATCATACGTCATCATTATTATGGAGCACTTGCAGCATGAGGATAATCAAAACCCTCCATTGGAATCTTCATTAGAAGGTTCATCTCTACTTGGAAGAAGCAAGTGTCTCGTTGATAGTCTACGATCCACCTTGTGTGGGATCCACTGGTAAGGTATGATGACGAGGATGTGCAACATGTCAAGTTGGTTGAAGCACTTTAATCTTCAAGCAAGGAAAGGAAGCTTCCAAAGGAATTCTAGATGATCACATGAAGAGGTATGTATATTTGGAAATAGATAGATAAAGACATGTGATCATATGGTTGCAATTAGAATGATTGATGCTTTATCTCATGAGCATGATCAAAGAAGGATCTCTTCTTGTAGAATGATGCATGAAGGCATATGCCTTGAACTAGTTCACATATTGATAAGATGAAATCAACATAATATGACCTCATATGGAATATGAGGTGGTTGACAAGATGAAGGAAATATGTATAGAAGTTTATGGGGAACAATATGTGAAGAAAGGAAGAAGAATTCGTGAAAGATGCAATTGTAGTCACATAAGATAAGATAAGCAATCAACATCTAATAACTAGAGGAATTAGCTATGACATCTCCACAGAGAAGATATGAAGACCTTGATAAAGTCTGTAAAGGAAGGAGACCCTTGACATTGAAAGTCTTGGAGATGTGTTTATGAATGTGTAGGATGTTGATGTTGCAAGAAGCAGATGTCATGATGAAAGGTCATCATAAAAGGTAACTTTGATTTGATGTTCATTTTGATTTTTGAACAACATTTGGTTGGGTTGAAACATGGTTACCAAAAGAGAGTTGTAGATGTCACCTACAACTAGTACTCATGGGAATGGATGGAAGATCCTGAAAGAAACATGAAGAGGTAGCTATATGAAGAAAAGCCAGATGTGGATTGGAAGATCACTTTCCGATGAAAAGAAGGATGGCATGACTATTGGTTCAACACTATGGTTCATTGAAAGGAAAGTGATGAATGGCTGATGCCTTATGAAGAAAATCTAAGTAGACGAAGGCTCCATCATGAAGTTGAAGTTCATGACATCGAAAGGAGGAGCCCTACAAGCAGCTGATAGTACCATGATCTCCATCAAAGAGCAAAGAGTTGTTGTTGGAATCAAGTCCTTGGTTAAGAGGGAGCTTGGACAAGTCCCTGGCTAAGAGGGAGCTTGGACAAGTCCCTGGTTAAAAGGGAGCTTGAGAATATTTCTTTTATAGGAATGAGTATATCTTCCTTAGTTGAGAGGGAGAGATAGACACATCATTCTTGTCTTCATGTTATGAAGAAAAAATGGAGGATTGGGAGCTTGGACAAGCCCCTGGTTAAGAGGGAGCTTGAGTATATTTCTTTTATAGGAATGAGTATATCTTCCTTAGTTGAGAGGAAGAGATAGACACATCATTCTTTTCTTCATGTTATGAAGAAAAAATGGAGGATTGGGTAAGCATCTAAGATTGATTCCGATACTCTTTGAGGATGTGGTAAGGCATCCAACAGGCAAAAGTAGTCAAAGAGGAAATTCCTTGAGGATGTGTTATTCCAAGACAGGAATTGTCCTAAAAGGACACACCCTTTGAACACCCAGGTGGGGTATGTACCTTGAGATACAATGATGATGGTGTCTATCAGTCATTGGTATCGCCAACATTGTGCTCTGATCTTGTGGAAAGATAGAGTTGTTAGTCAAGGCCTTGCTATGTGACAGTGTTGGTTGATATGTTGAGATGCAATGAGATAAGCTGAAATAATAGCTTATGAGATGGCTTACCAATCCGACTCTTCTTATGAGAACTCTTTAGTTTGAGAATGTCCAAGTACCATATATGGATTATGAATACCTCCCTAGTTAAGAGCGAGTGTTGAAATATTTAACTAGGTTTGGTCTTCATAATGACATATGTAATCATGATTTTATGTAGTTAATGTAAAAGAAAAATAAATTTATTATTGTCATTCTTGAGGCATGGGTTTCATGCTCAAGGAAAATTTATTTATAGGTTAAACACCCATTGAGTGATTCTAGGGTTTGTCACTGAGTCAACAAGTCAATTGAGTCATTGTCATTTATGGAAGACCCTTTTGGGCATGTAAAGAAAATTTATGTAAAGTCAAAAGTGTCAGAGGGACCCTCCAAGACCTTGTTATCATCAAAAGAACAATTCAGCCTTCATGAGTTGACAAGTCAGCCTAAAGGCAACAATTCGGCCTAGAAAGAAGCCTATATATAAGAAGACTTTGACCTCATTTGAAGATGATCCAATCAGCTCTCAAGAAGTTCGATCTAAGTGTGAAAAATCCTAGATCTGGATTCCTACTGCAACAAATCTGAATTACTTCTTCTATTATGTTTCATAATTATTTCATTATTGTGAAATATCGAAGTAATTTCTGAAGCATTCTACACAAATAATGCTACGGAATGAATCTAAGTGCTGAAACAATTTGAACAAAATATAATGAAAAACATCCACACTAGACATAGTTGTTTTTGGACTAAGTCCCTGGAAAAACCCAACTAGGGAAAACTGGTGCAGCAAATCTGAGGGTTTGTATTATTAAGCAGCATAATATTTAATACAACTAGGGTGCCAACATCCGGCAAACCCTTCAGAGAAATCTAGACAAGAAATATAATTGTGAGATATACCTCACTCTGCAAGTCTCCGACTGATCTAAAACAACGCTGGTGAAGCCCTCACTGCCTCTGCGTGATTGCCTACGCTAGAACTGCGTAACCCTGCGTGGGCAAGCTCGAGGAACCGTGTCACCCCTTTCTGCAATTGATTTGGCTAATCTGAGATTGGATTTTGGCCCTCTTGGCTCAGAAATACCAGCCTCAAGCTATCTCCAGACTGACTCCAAGAGACACTGCGTTGTTATTGCGTGGTTTCCTGTAGTGTCTGCGTCACCTCTTTAGAAAACTGCGCTGTCTCTCTCTGCGTCACTGCTACCTCTCTCTGAAATGTACTCCTGGTCCTCCTGACCAGTGTCTGCTTCTGCCCCTCTCTGGATCTGATCACTGAATCACAATTGTTGGGCTGTATTAATCGCTATTAATTTATTAAATGACTAAAGCAGTACACATAAATTATCAATCCAGGGACGTCTTTTATTTCAATTATAACCGCATTGTCTGTGCCGATACATCAAACTAGAAGCAAATCCAAATAAAGGAAATCGTTGCTGAAGTAAATGTTGGAAGGAAATCACTCATGTAGAAATAAAATGATCTATAATACTGTAATCACACCTCAATTAATTTGTTCTAGCAAGCCACACAACAATTACCCAGCTGGTATCTCTGATCTCATATGTGTAACAGCATATAAAACATTGGAATCGAAGCAGATCTATTCACAGCTGAAACAACAGTGACAACACTTCTACTGACACAAAAACAAAATAGAAACACATATACACAGCTACCTTAATCACTGCAATCCCTGCTAAAGAGGGCTCTTCCTCCCTAGCAGGGTGCAGGTAGAGAAAGAACTTAACGGAAACTAAAACAGATAATGCATGTAACAACAACAATAGGATAATTTGTATTAATATGAGCAAAATTACAGAGCCAAAGTAATGTTGTTCTCTTCTAACCTTTCGACCTCAAGGGCCGAGAACTATATAGTGGTTACATCTCAGAAAAACAACGGATGGATCATTTATGAGAATATTATGATTCTCATGCTGATCAAAATAGAATGCATATGGTTATAACCACTTCTTCACAAAAGTCTGACTAGAAAAATTATAGATTACAATCAAAACCGCATAGAGGTTGTTATCCAAAAATACAATACTTAATAACTTCTACAGCTATCACGATAAATCAAAACTGTAGCGTAACAGCTAGAGGACAGGTCAGTATTAGGAGTTGACGAGATCCAGTCAGTGGTACAGCTATAACAGCAGTTTTCCAGCGGGTCTGTAACAGCATGGTGTAACAGCGTCATGGTGTAAAATGCTCACTGTAATAGCACACCTTTAACTGCTCTTGTACGCCTTGTACTCGAGATCTTTTGTGCTACAAATGGCATCTGGAAAGACAACAAAATACCATAGATCTTCTCCAAACATTCATCCTCAGTTAGTCATAAAAAAGGCACGATACATCATAATAATCGATGAAATGGTAGAGCAATGAAAAGAAGGTGAAACAACACAAGTTAAGATAAAATGGTAGGAAAAAGAGGAAAACATAGTTCCAATGGTTATAGTCATGAGGTAAAATAGGAGAAACAAATGTAGGAAAAGTGTGCAAAACTGTCACCCAACATCTCCCCCCAACTAAAGCACTTGCATGTCCTCATGCAAAATCTCATTTCTCATGGGAATATCTCCGCTGTAGGTCAATGAGATGATAAGCGCCAACTGTATCTTCATCTGCAGACCTGTACCCTTGATTAGCCATTAGCTGTCGTATCCAGGACTCTGATTCATAATTGTTCAATTCATAATTACTTTGATAATTCTCAATTGGCAGCTAGATCAAAGGGAACTTGAATCTTAATCCGAGCCACAAAGCACCAAGGGATTGTACTAGCTGTGCATATGCTGGTACATGTGTAACAACCACCACAAAATTCTGGAATGCAAATGGGTCCCCCTTCAGCTCAGCACTGCTGGCTTCCGTGCATTTCAAGCACCCAATCAAGGCTCGACTCTTCATCACTGGGAACTGATTGAGGCAGAAGTTCACAATCCTTCTTCTGTAAGTAGCAACAGGTTCCCTTATCCTAAGAGTACTCAAAATTCTTCTAAATTCTCGCCTTAACTCGGCGGCCCGTCCTGGTTCTGCCTGGATCCATAATGCCATCTTCTCTTCATTAGCATCCATAGATTTGATGGCCAAATGCCACTCAATCTGATTCTTCATGAAGGACACAAAAGCTCGCAACTACAGATCGCCCATATAGGAGAATATTGTCACCACCATTTGCATACTCACATGCTTGCAAATGATATTGTGTAAGAATAATTCACATAGCAAGCTTTTCTCATCAAAATCAAAGACACGAAAGACATCTAAGAATGTACGAGTGGAAGAACATAGATAGGGTTTTTCCTCCATAACAGCTTTCATCTGGAACAGGAAGTAGCGTTCCCATAGAAAAATGGGGTAGGATGGGGAAGGCTGCTTGCACCCCAACAGATTGAGGGCAAGGTCATGAAGTTTTTGCTTATCTATGGTAAGATCCCGAACCTGTTGCTGTAATAGAAGAAGGTGTACCTCCTGCTTCTTCAGAGCTTCCTTCTTCTTATAATTCTCCCATCCTTTCTTCAATTCTTCTTTCATCCATCTTTCATGTAGGGCGTCTATCTCCCTCTGATGTTCTTTTAGCGAAATCGTCCCCTCCCGAAGGGAGATTGCTTCCTGTTTCCACTTCTGTAATTCAGAAACTAACAAGATTTTCTCATAACTCCATCCTGAGATGGGACTTGATGTTCTTCTGCATTCAATATCAACATCAATAATGGGAGTAACAGCCTCTGTTGAATGGGGTTGTTCCACCTGTGCTGCTGGTTCTTGTGTAACAATAGCTTCCTCAGTGGGTTCTTGTGTATCAGCCCCTTCGTTTCTGCCTAGAGTAGCCTCTGTGTCCATCGCTGTTTCTTCTGTAATAGCAGTGGCCTCCACAGGTTCTTGTGTATCGGCCTCTAGGTCGATTACTACAGGAGGCTCTGCTTTAACTGCTAGTTCTTGTGTAACAACAGTATCCTTAGCAGGTTCTTGTGTAACAACCTCCTGCCGTTCTGTTTCTGTCTCCATTGGGCTGGTGTTTTCCCCACAGACTTTATATCCTGCTGCTGTTAGTTCTTGAAAACATGTCGTGCATATAGACACCAAGATTTCCTTCCCCTCAGATAATCTTCGTTTCAATTCTTCATTTTCCTTTCTTAGAATTTCAAGTTCTAAAAACAGGACACGAGTTTCGTCCTTACCTAATGAGGAGGGTTCCCTTTCTTCTTCTGATAGTTTTGCTTCTATCTGCTTTCCGGCTGTGGGCAAAGGTTCTGTGGGTAGGTTAAATTTCATCCTCTGTTTTGGCTGTCTATCCCCAATTGGTTCATCAGTGGGTTCTTTCCCAATTCTGACCTTGGTAGGCCGAGTCTGGGTTTCAACTTCTGCCTGACTTCCTTTCGAAGTCGTGGCCTATTTTCCCTGGCTTGTCCGTAGCCTCTTTCGCTTGAATTCTTCCCAGGTCATTCCTTGCTGGCTTAGGGCATCCAACACGATCAATTTGATGAGTCTGTGATTGGTCACACATGCTTCCGGATGTGCTGCTGTCTTTACTGCCGTCGCCATATGCTTAATGTTCCCCAATAGATAGAATGGAAGGTTATTCTTTTGCTGGTGCCGAAGGTGATTGAGTAGAGGGCAGTGATAATTAAACACTATTGTGGATCTTCCCTCATAAGTGATGTATTTGATTAAACCCAAGGCGACATCTGCCCATGGCTGAGGGAGTGATAGCCTGTCAATTCCTCTCCCTTTCTTCTCCTTCTAGGAAGTCTTCTTTCAAGGAGGGGTCATTGATTTTTCTGTTAAACCACCTCCGTCCCTCTACTGGCAATGTAGTTACTTGGGCAATTACCTCTTCAGTCACCTCAATTTGCAGGCCCCTGACTCGGGTATGGTTGTTATTCAAATTCTAAGCGAATTCGATTGCAACCGCCTTGTCTGAGCCTTCCAGCTTCTGGTAGTACTCAATCCATCCGGCGTCTCTGAATATCTGGTAGGCTTCTAGGCAGTTCTGCAAGGTATCCATAGAATCTGACTCGTGCCTAACTGCTGCTCCACCCATCTTGCTGTTGTTTCTGAATTCGCTTCTTACTGCTCAACTCACTGTAATGTCACTGCACTGCTTACTTCTTCTCGGTGTCTCTGCTTATCCCAAATGACGAGTTTGAAATGAGGATACAAGGCTTTAGTCGAGGAGGTCGATGGGAGGTGACAGGATTTACGGATTTCCGAATCGTACCTCACACATCTCTTCATAAATGTCCTGTTATGGAAAGTAATGGGTTCTAAGTATAAACACTCTTTTCAACCAGATTTAGTCATCATTGGCAATTGTGCTATTAATTAGGTGCATGCAGATTTGATAGAGGTTTATGACTACGGATTTTTTCAATGATTTCAAGATATATTCCTCCCTTGCCTTAATGGTGATGACCGCCCACGACCGTCACACAATATCATTATTTTTTCCAATAATCACCAAATCATAAATGTTGACGTTACCTTTTGAATGACATACCTGAAGCGACGTGGAGGAAGATTTCAAATTGGTGGCGTACTGCTTGCAGTGCTCGTGGCGGTCGTGTTTGGTTGGCACAATCATTGCTGTTATGCGACGCATCATGAGAAACAATGTTCGTGGTTGTCGGCTGTTACATGTGTAACAACCAAGACAACCTTCAGATTATTCTTCAAAAAACATAATATTTAGGAGAAATCGGTACAGAAAGAAAATTAAATCAATAACATCATCTTATAAAATGTACCAGGAAGGAAGGATGATGCTTTTAGGAAGGGAAAAAAAAATGGATGTAACAGCTGCCACAGGAGTGGTTTTCAGCTGTTACAAACTGTTTGACTGTGCCCCGGAAATAGGTTTTCACAGTTAGATTTATTATTTTTGTTTTATTTTCTTTTGTTATTGTTATTATTATTATTATTATTATTTTTTAAACAAGTGTAACAGCTGCCACAAGGGTGGTTTTCAGCTGCTGCACTTATTGGAATTTCAAATTTCAAGTTGCACAGGAGAATGTTCCCCTGCTGTTGTAACATGAAGATCGGAGTCTGCGACAATGTTAACAAATGATTCCTTCGAAGCAGGTTGATGATATAACCTTAGATGGTGCCCATTAACCAGTAACGGTGTCTTCGCACTGTCGGTGGCGACCAATTGTATAGTCCCATTGTCAAAGACCGTGTCCACTTCGTAAGGACCTAGCCATCTGGTGCAGAGCTTGCCTTTGAAATCCTTGAACCTTGAATCATACAAAAGAACCCAATCTCCTTTTTGGAACTTCTTCTTCTTAATAAACCCATCATGCCATCCAACTCTTTGTTGTTGAATGATCTCTGTCTGTTGAATAGCAGCCAACCGTTTCTCTTCCAACTCATTGAGCTGGTTCAATCTTTGTGTTTGTGCTGTACTTAAGGCCAGATCGACCTGCAATGTTGTTCTTAATGTATTTATCTCGAACTCTATGGGGAAAGTGCTCTAGCAAAACAACTCAATGTGCTGCTCTGACTTCTGGAACATCTGCTGCTGTGCTATTGATGCTGCTCACCAACACTGCACGAGAAAATACTACATCTGTACTGCTGCTGGCTCTGCATACTGCTCCCAACTGCCACTGTACTGCAACTCCCTCTAAATTCTGCAACCATGCTGCTGCACTGCATGAGCACTGCTCTACACTGCGTGAGCACTACTCTGCACTGCGTTGCACCACTGTGCATTGCACTGTTGCTGCTCGTCTGCTGTTGCTGCTGCTGCTCATTTACTACTGCTTCAGAAAAACATCTGAAATTTGTATAAGAAAATCTGCAATTGAAAATAAGACTGACTACTGCTAGCTTCTGCACTAGCTCTCTGAAAATACTGCATTGTTGCTGCTCTGCACTACACTGCACCAGTGTGCACTGCGTTGCTGCTGCTCCACTGCTGATGCTGCTGCTCCCTCTCTGCATTAATCAAGATCTAGTGCTACTAGTTACTGCATCATCACGTCATCTTCTGATGCAACTGTCCATCCTGCTACTATCTTTAGGCTGTCGTAGATCACTTGTGATCCAAGAGTTTGGAAATACTTAAGGATCCCACCTCCTTGTAGATTCTAGATCTACAAATCCAAGTCAACCCACTTTTCTCCCTTCAGAATGTGAGCTAACATAGCACAATCTTTTTCTGCCTCAATCTTGGCAACTCTTGCTTGTGGATCTTCCTTCTCCTCTTTATCCTTTTTCTTAAGAGGACATTGTGTGGCATAATGTCCCATTTCCCCACATCGAAAGCACTTGATCTTAGACAGATCTTTCTTCTTTTTCTTTTGTTGCCCCTTTGATGCAAGGGTAGTGTTATCTTCTTCCTCCTTCTTGACCTTTGAACTGCTACTGCCATCCTCCAAGTGGATTTTGAGGAGATCTCTCCTCAACTCTTCTTGCTGTAAAGCTGCCCACATTGATTCCCATCCTAGAATTCTTTCTCTGCCCAATATACTTTGTACAAAGACTTGATAATTCTCTGAAACAGAGTTCAGAGTGAGCCTTACTAGCTCTGAGTCTCTAGGAGCAGATCCTACTGCAGACAGTTGATTTCGGTTTTCCTGGATCCGAGACAAGGAGTCAAAACGCTCTCCCTTCTTCATCCTGATATTACGCATCTTCTCTTCAAGGTACATCTTTCGCTGCTCGGGAGATCCTTGGTATAGCTTTTCCAGCCCTACCCACATTTCTCTAGCTATGGTCTTCTCTGCTATGTGAGGTACGATATGATCCTTCACTTCATCTAGGATCGACCGCTTGGCTCTTGCCATATTCTTCTTGAATTGTCTCAGATGTGCTGCATCCAAGGGTTCTGTACATGCACTCTCTATGAGGGCCTTCAGATCATGCTCATCAAGGAGAAACTCTATCCTTGATTTCCAAATGACATAGTTGGAGGCACCCTCCAATCTATCCTGGTCACGCAGTCCATTGTTGGCCATCTCCTCAATTTGTCGATATCTTCCTCTAACCCTCTGCTCAGCTAGACTTACGCACTCCTTGAGGAGTAAGTCACTACTTCTGCTGCTGCACGGGAAAGGCCGAGTTTCTTTGAGTAAGAAACCCTCTGAGGTTAAGAAATCCCCAACTGTGTTTTTCAGAAATTTTCTGATGCTTATGCATCAGCTCTTGCTATTGTGCAGTAACTGCGTCCTACAGCTACGCTGCCTCTTCTGCAACTGAAAAAGCTTACCCCTCTATCAACTCTGTCAGAGGGAGCCTTTTCTGCGTTGAAATGCCCTCCTGCCTGGACAACGTAATTTCTGGGAGGGTCTGCTGTTGCTTACGTAGATCCCAGACTCTTGGGCGCTGATCTGCTGGTTCACTTGTGTTTCACCTGCACTTCAGCTTGAATAAGCTCTGACACCATGTGAAAAATCCTAGATCCGGATTCCTACTGCAACAAATCTGAATTACTTCTTCTATTATTTTTCATAATTATTTCATTATTGTGAAATATCAAAGTAATTTCTGAAGCAGTCTACACAAATAATGCTACGGAATGAATCTAAGTGCTGAAACAATTTGAACAAAATATAATGAAAAATATCCACATGTGACAGTTGTTTTTAGACTAAGTCCTCGGAAAAACCCAACTTGGGAAAACCGGTGTAGCAGATCTGAGGGTTTGTATTATTAAGCAGCAGAATCTTGAATACAACTAGAGTGCCAACATCTGGCAAACCCTTCAGAGAAATCTAGACAGCAAATATAATTGTGAGATATACCTCACTCTGCAAGTCTTTGACTGATCTAAAACAACGTTGGTGAAGCCCTCACTGCCTCTACGTGATTGCCTACGCTGGAACTGCGTATGCTTGAATGGGCAAGCTTGAGGAATTGCGTCACCCCTTTTTGCAACCAATTTGGCTAATCCGAGACTGGATTTTGGCCCTCTTGGCTCAGAAATCCCAGCCTCTATCTATCTCCGGACTGACTCCAAGAGACACTGTGTTGTTTCTGCGTGGTTTCCTACAGGGTCTGCGTCACCTCTTCAGAAAACTGCGCTGTCTCTCTCTACGTCACAGCTGCCTCTCTCTGAAATGTACTCCTGGTCCTCCTGCCCAGTCTCTACTTCTGCCCCTCTCTGGATCTGATCACTGAATCACAATCACTTAGCAAAGCCTGCCCTACTGATTTGATTCTTGATCTAAAAGCTGTGTCTCCTCACACAATTTGAAAATGCTCAATGGCTCAATTGTCACAATGTATTTTCCATAGGCCCCTCATCCTCCTTTTGATATTCTTCTGTTGAACCTTCAACGTCCAAGATTAAAACATAATCAAGGGCTAAGATTAACTTGGAGGTGATCCATGACTTTATCTAGAAGATTCAATCTTAGTTTAATTAATACCCTTTAATTAATAAGTTTCCCTAAGTTTAGACTTAGGAAAACATTAAAAAACGATTAGTTATTTTAATTTTTCACAGAGGAAAAATTCGTAATTTTATTGATGAGAACAAAATTACATGTTGCACTTGCAGAGAAATTGCAAAGAGGGGCTAGTAGGTTACATCATAGGACCAAAATTGCATGGGGAGATAAAATTAAATTTTTCTCCCTTTCTTTTTTTCCACCTTGCGCCACGGACCTTGTGATGGCGTGGCGAAAATTAGAGCTAGCTGATTTTCTTTTGTGGTTGCTCCATTGTCCTTATCCGAATCTGAAGTATCTGAGTTGTGTTGTCTTTTATTTCCTCCACTGTCTGGTGTCCCGTGGTCCATTGTTGGCTGGGCTGTGGTGGCAAGTTCAGACAGGTCTTGCATCTCTTGTTCTTTTGTCTTTGGTTCGGTTGCTGTCTGGTTGTTTTCATTTGGGATGGGTATGTCCACTTCTTCTTCCATCTCCTGCTCTAGTTCTTCTGAAGGGAATTGCCATCCATTGGTATCTTTCCCTGTCTTTTTCCTTTTTCTGTTGTCTCCTTTTTCTTCTGGACATGTGTTCTGTAAATGCCCGGTGTTCCTGCAGATTCTGCATCTGAAAGCCGTGTTCTCATAGTCAAGATGCTATGTCCATTTTGCGGTTTATGATTCAATTGTATGCATTCAGGAATTCCTTTAGTAAGGTCCACTTCCACGCAAATGCGTGCAAAAGTGTAGATCCTCTCCTCCAATCATTGGGTGTCAGTTTTTATGTATCTCCCAATGATGTTTCCTATGGCAGCAATAACAGCTTCATTCCAAAAATGTAGCGGGAGGTTGTAAAGCTGCACCCAGACCGACATTCTGGTGACCTCCATAGTATTAGCATCAAATTCTGGAAACCATGGTGTGGTGAATAGCCCTGTGGATCCCCAAAACCATGGTCCATCCCTAAGAATGTTGTCTCTGGCCTCCGATGTAAGAAACTTGACAATGAGGAAACCCTTTGAACAGAGATGGATTTCACAATCCATAGTCCAGTTTGTGAAAATCCAATGAAAAAGCTCCATTGTTTTGGGCCAGAAACAATTGAATTTTCAAATTAGTGCTTGAGATTCGAAGTTGGTTCTATGTTCATCAATCTCTAGAATATCTATATGCAGTTCTGGCACATGATTTAGCTGTTCTACAATGTAAGGTTTGGGTCCATTCTCTGCTGGTGCTTTTGGAGTTGTTGTTTTATTATTCCCCTATAGTATGTTTCTATAAGAGGGACCTTTTGAGAAATCATTTTTGGATGTGCTTGGTCCTCTGGGTCCCTGAGTCCTGTAATGTGCAGTTGTTCCACCTCTCAGTCTCAGATTGAGATAAATGGTGGAGCCAGGGCGAATGGAATAATCTTTGAGTGTATTAGAATCTAGTAATGCTTTCCCACAGAATATCAGGGACTGTAGATGACATGGGTATCCGGAGGATATCCATATGTTTTGCTTCAGGTCTGTACTTTCATCAATGTCCTGTATCCATACCAATATACTATTCCCCGCAGGGAGTTTGATTAAAATCTGAAAACGAGTTAAACTTACCCGATTCTCCTTTGCTGTAATGCTTGTTTTTTTCTAAGTGGAATTTTCCAAAACCATTTCTGGGTTTTATGGAATACATGTGTCCTAGCCTATATATAGAGTTACAAGGTTAGAGCACATCCGATGCTACCATAAATCAACACTAAGAAGAGAAGAGGACGAAAAAGGAAGCCGAATACCTAACAAAGGAGAAGGAGAGAGCAAATTTTTGGGATTGTTTTTGGGCTAATATCCTTCAAATGTGCGAGAGAATGAGGGCACCTATTGCAGCAGCTAAACCAAATTGCAGATTTGCTACAAGAAGTCGAGTTAGGGTATACTTTGCAAGTCGAGTTCCACAGAAGGAAGAATCAATTCAAGCAAAGAACAAAAGAGGAAGAAATCACCATCTTCTCCACACGTGCAAGAGCTAGGGTTTTTGTAGAAGAAATTGCTGGGGGTCAAAGTTGTAGAAGTTGCTAGGGTTGAAGATGCTAGAGAAAAGGAAAGCTCATCAAGGAAGAAGGATTGACTTGGTCTTGGAGGGGACTTCGACAAGGGTCCTAGGTCTTGGAATTCGTCATTTGAAGTTCTATAAGAAGAGGAGTTCTTGTAGGTTTTCCTCTCAAAAGGAGAGGTTTTGGCCCTGGCTGATAGCCTATATTTTGTGTCCTATTGTCTCTTTGATCTTCATTGTTTGGTAACTGTTTGATGATAGAAAACACTAATAATAATCAAGTGAAAGAAAAAGCTAATCAAGTTAAATAAAATTACATCACAAAGTTATCAAAATAAGTGAAATCACCTAATCTAGCTGCCCCTAGATTTCTCAACACCTACAAGCAGGTTTGTTTTGGCTACAATCGGAACATCTCTAGATGTAATCTTCCACTTGTTTTTGCATGGCAGGCAAAAATAAGTACCTTTGCAAGTGTAACAAAGTTTTCTGTATAACAAAATGTCTTCATAGGATGAAGAGCAGGCCTCCTCGATAAAAAGAAGGCAAGTTGATCCACCTGGAAACACAACTAATGTAGCTTGTACAAGAAGCCACCCCAAACTGTGTAGTCTTATAAGGTAGTTTGATTAACCACGGTGGGTCACTGGGGTAGCTTCCATCACTGGACCAAAGTAAGGGTTTGTAGTATTTTGTGATTCCCAGTCCTCATAGGCTGCACATCTTAGATCTAAGATAAAAAGGGCCTTCACAGGGTGTTTGCATAGGAGATCAACGATTTTATTTGAGCGAACTTTCTTTTATGTCATGACTAAATGAATTATTGAATGCATGAAACACATTTTAAATGTCTTTTCTCTTGAATTTTACATTGGGATATCAAAAATTGAAGGGGCTTGTCAACACTTGAAACTGTCTGGCTGAAAGGTAACTTACGGAGGGTACGCTGTCACCTATTGTATTCTCTCTCTTCACTTTGGGTGGGTGCTTGCCAATCAAGAAGAGGATTCTCTGTGCACTTTGGAGATAAAATATTATTGTGGAAAACAGAATATTCTTCCAAACTGGGAAGAGAACATGCTGTTATGTCAAAAATCAGAGGTTAAATCTGTGTAAATTAAATCCAGACAAGTCAAAATGCTGATTTACACTTATCAATTCTGCCTTTGAATCAATGCAAAGCTGCCTCAAATTCATCTCAAATTAATGCTGTTAAAGTGCAGGTCTGTGGTAAAAATGTCAAAATTTAAAAACAGCGAACATCCAGCACTCAAAATTATAGATTGGACTCGTATTCCTGAATCCATTGGGCTGTGGAGTGAATATAATATAAACTTTTCTATGCAGGAGTGATTCCCATGATAACTAATTTAGAAAATTCAAATAATAAGCAAGCAGACACGCCATAAAGGTGGGATTTAGCTGCCAATAACTTCTTACTTTTATTCCAAAAGATGTGTGTACAACTTTTTGGGTAATCAGTGTCAAGCTCAGAGCATGCTGGGAGACAATAATCACTTCTTTTGTACTTTCTTACACCAACTCCAGGGTGAATTCTATTGGATAGAACACAAGGACTCTCAACTCTTAGGCTGGTATGCTCTTTCACAAGTCACTTGAACAGGAACAGAGGATGAACGAAGGGGGACTCAAGTGAAATTACTATCTATTATCATAGAAGCACTCTCAAGCTCTTATAGAATGAGCTTAGGAGTTCACAAGAGAATTGGGATTGGTTAAAGAAAGCATCCTGCTTTTGCAAAGTATAGAATAAAAGAAGAGAGCAAAACTCCAAGAAAAACAATTCCAGATAAGGGGCACTAGTGACTACCATGTGTGGAGGAAGTCTCTCCAATATAGCCATTAACATTTACATAAAACATCTCCTCCAAGTACGGTACATAAGCTAGAGTGAATGGAGGCAAGAAGAATGAAAAAAAAGTGAAATCTTTGCTCTCTTAGGGAAGATAAGACAAAGGGAAGCATGCTAAAAGTGGAAAAGTGGAATGTCCAAGTAAGGCTTGCTTCTCTAAACATAGAAGGATTTTGCTTTACGAAAAAAGATTCCAACAAGGCTATGGAGGAATTTTATTTTGTAGAAAAAACAATAAGACAACTTTCCTAGTATGGAAGCTTTAACTTTTGTAGAAACAAGTAGTCAACTTTCTTAAACTGGAATTCTTTTTCTTTTGGAGAAAAGATAAGTCAACAAGTCAAAGATTCCCCTCAAGGAAAGCATGTGCATAACTTCATGTAGGGCGCACTTCTTCATAGGCTAAGGATAGGATAAGTGTTAAGCTGGCAAGTAATGGAACCATTCAAAGGAATGACTCTCCTCCTCTAGTCCACAAGTCAGATGTACCACACGGAACTTTCTCCACAAGTGTAGAATTCACTAGGCCACATCATTCCACAACAAATTATCAACTATGTTGCACATCTCTAAACCAATCATAGTGTTCAGTTTAGTTTCTTGCTTTTTATAGGAGTGATCTTGACACTCCTATTTTGTATTACCACTCATGCATTGAGCAGTCTTGTTGATCTACTTCAGTTTAGTTTCTTGCTTTTATAGGAGTGACCTTTACACTCTATTTTTTATTACCACTTATGTATTGAGCAGTCTTGTTGATCTACTTCTGGTCATTTGTTGGACATTTGTAAATTTATCTTATCTTATATAAGTCAAATCAACACCATGAGACACCATATAGACATGCCTGAGCCCACTATTGCTTCTAGCAAATGTACAACCCCTAATTTTTACCTAATTTTAGGGTTTCTTAAAATCCTTTGAAAGCTGAAACTCATCTTTGCCACTAGAAGAGGAAGGGCCATTTCTATTTTTTGGAAAAAAGAACAACTGTCCTCTAATTGTCAATAAACTTGACAGCCAGGTTGTTTGCCATACCGGGTATCCAGAAAAGGTACAATCCATCTGAAAAAGCACATAAGCACAATTTATCCAATCATCACCAAAATTCAACCAAATACACATCTTTGTAGTGGGTGTCCAAATCTATGATCAGTTCTCAACAAGCTAAAGTTTCTATTTTAGTTTTCTAAAAATGGAAATTTTCCGAGATGTGAATCTCAAAAACCTGAAAGTGCCCATTTTGTATCTGCCACTGAAAGTGGCAAGTTTCTAAAAATAACAACTCAAGACTCTGGAACTGTCCCACAACCATCCTCATCCTCCATGCATACTTGCAAAAGCTGAAGCCTGAATGTCAATAATATGCATGGGGAAGATTGCTAAAGATAAAATTGGGAAAGCCTACTAATGATAAAGCTGGAGACCTGCTAAAATGGCACAGAACTTGTGCCCTAGAAAAAGCTCATCTCTGGGTCTGATCTTCAAACTCACACATGACAACTTTGGAATAAGAATTTGGCTAGAATAATGCTATGGAACAATGTACCAATCTGGGTACTCACAAACCCATTGAAACTTAACACTTGAGATACCTCAAGCATTGAGGTAGCAAATCAAGAGGGGACATAATTCCCTGTCTGTAATATTCCGAATAGAAATAAACAGCAATATAGAGCACATAAACAAGAAACTACAGCAACTAGAGAGACATCACATGAACAAAATATAATATGGAGAACGCTGAGCCATTTTATTAAACACTGAAAGAGAAAATGAGTACAAAGGTGATTAGAATGATGGCACCTTAGCTTGCACTAGGCAAGCGTAGAAATACTCTCAAGATATATCATGGAATGGCTTCTCCCTCAATGACTGCGTAATCTCCAAGCTGCTGGTGCTGCTGCTACTGCTGGAATAAACTGAATCTTTGGGGCTGCTCCCCACCTCAGAAAATTATGAAAACTTGGGAATGGCCTCTCCACCCAATACCTAGAAAAGCCCAAAGAGCTTTTCGAAAATGGCTGACCTCCAAAAATGACCTCCCTTGAGGTACCACGCTGTCCCAATGATAAACGCTGGCCCTGAATAATCTGCTGCAAAAGATTGCCTCCAACTCTACCAAAATGATGGAATAGGGAAGCGCTGACCCCTTTCCAACTCTCCCGGGCTGAATCCTCCGATAAACCCTCAATCCGAAATCTCCTCCTCCAAAGACTGCGTCCTCCCTCTCACTGACTGCGCTGTCTCTGCAAGTGAACAATCCCAGTTGTGGCTGCTTCAACTCTCTCCGGAAAAACAAGGATAGAACTCCTCACCCGAGCAGGCGCTCGAAGTCCCCCAGGGCTGAGGTTGGGATCTCCGCACGGAGACACCCGGTGTGCTAAACAACACTTGCAGACTTTGCTCAATAGCAAAAGCGTGCTCAATGTCAAAGGAAAAATAACATAGATGCATAATCGAATGACCAAAATGAGGAGCATCTCTCCCTTTTTATGTTTGGATGTAATATTCCAAAATTAGCTTGTAGCTAATTGGAATATTGAATTTTGTTTTTATCACCTAGCAGCGGAATAAATGGGTAAGGAAGCCCATGCATATTAAAAATATGAATAAAATCCCTCATAATGTGAAAGGGGATAGTCATAAGAGTTGGATTTCACACCTTCATGTGTGAACAGGGTCATTTGCATGTGGACAAGGTCAAGTTTGACCAAGTCAATAGCGCTGGGATAGGAGGTGGAGAACACTTTGAGAGACAACGCAGTATGAATGGGAGGAAGATTCCTTGGTGGAGGAAACCCTAATGAGTGGGACCCATGGTGAGAGGGCTTCCATTTGTTTAAAAGGAGGGCAAGGCAGCCATTGTGAGGGATGTTATTGATTATTGATTTTATGGTTTGGAAGACTATTTGGCATTCTCTTGCTGTTTAGCAGAGTTGCAGTGTTCCTTAGCACAAGGCATTCCTGTTTAGGAATTCCTTCTCCTTTCAAGAGAGGCTTCTTGAGGGAGCTTTGTTCTTCATTTCTCCACTTTCAGGCTTCAGGCCAAGCATCCTCCTTCAGCTACAACACAGTTTCTGTTTAGAGCTGAGTTATGTTGCAGGGTGTTGCAGTGGAGGTTCCTCAACGCCACTTCCTGAGCTTATTTTTCAGAGGAGGAAGTTTTCTTTCCTTTGGGAGATCAATTGGGAAGCTCTTGGAGCTTATTGCAGATCTTGGCACCTGGCCAACCCATTTTCTTGCACCTGCAGCGCAGTATCTCTCAGTGACTGCGTTATTTTCAGTGAGGGTTTGTAGTGATTGTTGGAGGGTGATATCTTCAGTGTTAGGATCAGCCTTTCACTTGGAAGATCCATTGGAGGAGGTTTGTTCAGCTTGTGCATCATCTACAGCCATCTCCATCCAGTTCTTGAGTTGCAGCTGCTACTTAGTCTTGAGACTGCAACTCCGACATTTTGCCATTTTTGCATATTTCAACCAATCCTTCTAGGACTGTCTTGAAATTGTGTTTGGGAGCTTAGATCTTCACTCCCAATGTTGTATGAGCCATACATTTGTATATCCATGTATTGACATTTGCTAGCAGCAGTTGCTCCTTATAAAACTACGCTGTCATAGTCTTGGGCATTCTTGTGTAGCAGTGTTTTTCATATTTCATGTACATGTTTTCTTGAGGCTAGTATTGCCTAACTTGAGTGACTATTTCCTCAAGATCTTGTATACAATTTGCTGCTGTAACTTAATATGATGGCTATGTGCTCTTCTTATATTTTATGAGTTGATTTATCACTGCTACTGCAGTTTGTGTTCATGTATTGCTGGATCTCCAATTTTGGAATATCTTAAGATATTCCTATTATTGTAGATTTTACCTATTTTGGGATATTACAGTGGTATCAAAGCATAATCTTAGCTCAGCCTGTGAGTTCCAGCTATCAGAAGGAGCAAGATCAGAATGATGGGGAGAATGAGATTACTCTCATCACTTTTCAGATCTAGAAAGAACCTCTCCAAGGAGGTTAAGCAGATAGAAGAAGGTGAAGAGGAAGGACCATGCACTTCCTACTCTCATAAAGAAGAAGACAAGAAGCATGGAGGACACTTGGATCATCAGATTCTAAGTGAATACCTTGTTGAGTACAAGTCTCAACCTAGAGCCTTCAAGGAGACTCTAACCTTCCCACAATTCATTCGACTGAAGGAAGAGAGGAGACCTTGTAGCAAGGGAGAAATCAAGGGCAATAGGTTTCTATTGTCCACTTTTGATGGGACATCTGGAGCAAAGGCTTGGGCAAGAAGACTCAGTGCATTCTTCCTACTACATCCAGTGGTAGAGAGAGAAGCAGTGGAGATTGCAGCGCTGCACCTGAAGGGTGAAGCAAGCAGTTGGTGGTTCAGCCATGTGAAACATGCAAGAGTATCTTCTTTTGCAAATTTCACTCAAAGGGTGATCAAGAGATTTGTTAAAGAGAAATCAGAGGAAGAGAAGTCCTCACCACCTCTTGAGGAGACTTGTATCAGCGTTGTCACAACCTTGGAGGAGCAACCTTCAACATCAACAGTTAAGGGAGCCAACATAGTAGAGGAAGGAACTCTTGCAGCCATACAAGGTGTTCCCAAATCCCCTCAAGGTATGATTGAGTTTCCACTTTCTATTATTGCAGCAAATCGTTTAGAGGATTGTGGAAATCTGCTGTTGCATGACCCAGAATCATCACTTACGGCTAATCTAGAGCAACAGAGTTGCACTGCGCTGTCCAAGAGCAACAGTGAAGAAAGAAGGACCCATTCCTCATGGGAGCATTCAAATGTTAGCTTCATTCAGGAAGCCATGGAGGAAGAAATAACAAAGGGTAGACATCTTGAGATGAGAAACATTTTCTCCTCTCTAGATGACACTTTCTCAATGAGCATGCCACAACTCAAAGAGAGACTTCTACTTGCAGTAGATCCAAGACCCCATTGGTTTTGGAAGGCCATGCATGAGGAGGAGGTCTCATCAAGAGATCCCATGGGAGGTGCACTTCAACATTCTAGGAAGTTCAAAGTTCTTCAAAGATTTGAGAAGGTTGGTGTCCTACAATGGGAGGATACCAAGTATTTGCAGAAGAAGGTCCATCATCCACAAGTGGTTGAGTGGATGTGGATGATGAGCAATAAGCTGGAAAGCTACTTGCAAATTTATGATATTGGGCAGCAGGAGGCTTGGCTGCGTTGGCTACTTTTGAAAGAATTTTGCCATCATCCTCTTTCTAAGAGTATGTGGGGGAAAGATGTGTGGTAGGATGCTTGCATCATTGGGCAGCAAGGATTATGGATACATTATGTTGATATGACATTCTTCATATCAATCATTATGTTTTCACCACATGATTTATATGATGGAGGTATGTGGAGGCAACAAAAATTTTTGTTGCTTGGGTTGTTTTTTGGAGAGCAGAGGCAAATTTTCTCTCACACTTTGCATAATGTTGCAGGAGTAGGAGATGGCACTATCATGGTGCAAGGGGGCTACTCCTTAGCCTTAGATGATCAGGAGGTGCTTCCACTTTGGGAGAAGCATCCTATATATGGCAGCATTTCGAG
The DNA here is from genome assembly GCA_034641835.2 of Pinus albicaulis. Classification (NCBI taxonomy): domain Eukaryota; kingdom Viridiplantae; phylum Streptophyta; class Pinopsida; order Pinales; family Pinaceae; genus Pinus; species Pinus albicaulis. Next base: position 20,806,722 of record CM076573.1, read on the forward strand.
AGATGCCTTTGACAATGGGCATGTCAAAGGCTGGAGTTATGGGAAGGCAGGAGCCTATTTACATAGGCCAACAACACTGTCACTTTGGAGCTGGGGTTTATTGATGGAGTGTTCCTAGGATCACTTCACATATGATGCACTTGGTGGACAAGGAGGAGATGAGAGTGATGGAGTAGTGGATGGAGACATCTATTACCAAGGTGTGATCTTCTTAACTTGGATTTCCAAGCATAAGAAGGAGAATCTTCATGCAGCACATGGCACATTCCTTTTCATAGGAGTATGTCCTACCACTATGGAGAACTTATTCATGGATCCATATATCCTCTTACTTCCAGCGCATGGTAAGAATTTTGTTTTTACATACATGGATTATCTAACACAGTGTTTGTATGCTCTTACCATTTCTATCTAGTGCATTGCTCCACAAGAGGGCAAGCTTCTCTTTGGGCTCCATGGTCATCTTTTGGCCAACTATTGTGATGGAAACAACCATCTCTTATGTAGCCTTGGGAAAATGTTTCATTATTCTTTCATGTATGCTCAGTTGATTCACCAAGCCTATTACTATTCACTAGTAGAGGTGTTGACATATACAACTAGCTATTTTTCAAGAAACATCTTGCCATGTCATTTTCTGAAGCAACAGTTAGAAAAACTGCGCTGTAACCACTTGGGAGACTGTTGGTACCTTCTAGCAATATATGGAACCTTCAGTAATCTTCTCATTTGGATGCCATATGATGATCATGTCCTATTCATCATATATGAGATGTTGTGGGCCAGCTTGATTCACAACGTTGGAGGAGAGATCTTTGAAGATCTAGTCTTCCTCCTGCCTCTTAAGGGAAACATTATTGCAGCCCAGGATCAACAAACACTCTACACTTATCATAAGTGGAGAGGAGGACAACATGGGGTAGGCTATATTGTCTACCATATTCGGATTTTCAGCCCACCTACCTTGTTGGAGCCTAAGGTGGACGAAGATTTCCAGGAGTTTCCATGTTGGGAGGTGACTCATTTTGCATGGATTATTGCTTGGGGATGGAGGATCCACATGGGAATGATGATTCCCAATACATTTCAGATCCCATGCCTCAAAGGGACCTCTAGACATCACCTTATTGCCTCCTTAAGTATTTTACTTACTCATGATAGCTATTTAGCTAACTTGCATGCTTGGGAGGGGCAATATGGAGATTTATTGATGAGACATCTCATTATTTGGAGGAGCATATCACATGTGGATGCTACAACAGGCGGAGGGGACACTTCTCAGTTCTATCCTTGCAGTTGCTTGAGGACAAGCAACATTTGGGAGGGGAGGACTGTAATATTCCAAAATTAGCTTATAGTTAATTGGAATATTGAATTTTGTTTTTATCACCTAGCAACTGAATAAATGGGTAAGGAAGCCCATGCATATTAAAATCCCTCATAATGTGAAAGGGGATATTCATAAGAGCTGGATTTCACACCCTCATGTTTGAACATGGTCATTTGCATGTGGACAAGGTCAAGTTTGACCAAGTCAACAACGCTGGGATAGGAGGTGGAGAACACTTTGAGAGACAACACAGTATGAATGGGAGGAATATTCCTTGGTGGAGGAAACCCTAATGAATGGGACCCATGGTGAGAGGGCTTCCATTTGTTTAAAAGGAGGGCAAGGCAACCATTGTGAGGGATGTTATTGATTATTGATTTTATGGTCTGGAAGACTATTTGGCATTCTCTTGCTGTTTAGCAGAGTTGCAGTGCTGCTTAGCACTAGGCATTCCTGTTTAGGAATTCCTTCTCTTTTCAAGAGAGGCCTCTTGAGGGAGTTTTGTTCTTCATTTCTCCACTTTCAGGCTTCAGGCCAAGCATCCTCCTTCAGCTACAACGCAGTTTTTGTTTAGAGCTGAGTTGTGTTGCAGTGGAGGTTCCTCAACACCACTTCCTGAGCTTATTTTCCAGAGGAGGAAGTTTTCTTTCCTTTGGGAGATCAGTTGGGAAGCTCTTGGAGCTTATTGCAGATCTTGGCACCTGGCCAACCCATTTTCTTGCACCTACAATGCAGTATCCCTCAGTGACTGCGTTATTTTCAGTGAGGGTTTGTAGTGATTGTTGGAGGGTGAGATCTTTAGTGTTAGGATCAACGTTTCACTTGGAATATCCATTGGAGGAGGTTTGTTCAGCTTGTGCATCATCTACAGCCATCTCCATCCAATTCTTGAGTTGTAGCTGCTACTCAGTCTTGAGACTGCAACTTCGGCATTTTGCCATTTTTGCATATTTCAGCCAATCCTTCCAAGATTGTCTTGAAATTGTGTTTGGGAGCTTAGATCTTCGCTCCCAATGTTGTATGAGCCATACATTTGTATATCCATGTATTGACATTTGCTAGCAGCAGTTGCTCCTTATAAAACTGTGCTGTCATAGCCTTGGGCATTCTTGTGTAGCAGTGTTTTTCATATTTCATGTACATGTTTTCTTGGAGGCTAGTATTGCCTAACTTGAGTGACTATTTCCTCAAGCTCTTGTATACAATTTGCTGCTGTAACTTAATATGATGGCTATGTGCTCTTCTTATATTTTATGAGTTGATTTATCACTGCTACTTCAGTTTGTGTTCATGTATTGCTGGACCTCCAATTTTGGAATATCTTAAGATATTCCCATTATTGTAGATTTTCCCTATTTTGGGATATTACATTGGGTAGCCTTGCTCTCACCTAGGCCCCACCACCAACTACGCTATCTCCTTGAGCCACGCTGTCCCTCTAGCTCTGCACTGACTTGGGCCCACGTTGCCCATGCTGACATCTCCTCCATGCTGCCACTTCGTCCTCTAGGCCCCACACTGCCAAATAATCATGTCTCCAAGTGACTTTAGAAAATGCTTTTATCCTAAGTGTGAGTTAAGTGTCCCTCTTCACCCACTTTATTTCTAACTTAACTTTATTAAGGTGAAATAGCCAAAAATTAATATTTCCAATTAGCTATAGCTAATTGGGAATATTACAGTCCTCCTTGACAAAACATTGCTTGTACTCAAGCAACTGCAATGATGGATGTTGTAGAATTTTCTCACTCTTCCAAGTGGCATCCTCATCCGGTAGATTCGTCCATCTCATCAGATATTCCCTCACTGTCCTGCTCCGCAGCTGCCTCTCCCTAGTGTCAATAATGGCCTCTGGCTGCAACACCAAATGCCCCTCATCATCTATGGAAGGGAGCTCCTCAGTTGCAGTCACCTACTGTTCCAGTGCCTTCTTTAGGCATGACACATGGAAAATATTATGAATCCTGTTACCAGTGGGCAGCTCCAACTCATATGCAACCTCCCCAATCTTGTGTGTCACCCTGTATGGTCCATAAAAGCAGGGCTTGAGCTTCTCAGCCCCTTTCTACTTCAACGTGGATTGTCGATATGGCTGCAATCGTAGGTAGACCAAGTCCCCTACCTCAAACTGCCTCTCAACCCGTTCCCTATCGGCATACAACTTCTGTTTATTTTGTGCTGTAACTATGTTATCTTTAAGAGATCAGAGTATATCCTGAATCTCTTGGATCCAATCCTTGGCCCTAGGGACCTTGATAGCACCAAAAATCACGTTAGCAAAAGATAAAGCATGATACCCATATAAAGCATAAAATGGAGACATACCGATAGACATATGGTGAGTGGTGTTATAACAATACTCCCCCAAGTGCAACCATCATAACCATGCCTTTTGCTGCCCGCTGACATAGTTTTGCAAGTAGCCTTCCAGCCACTTGTTCACTATCTCCGGCTGTCCATCCGTTTGTGGGTGATAACTAGTGCTTGGGGTCAACTCAGTGCCCACCAAATGGAAAAGTTCCTGCCAAAACCCGCCCATGAAGCGGATATCCCTGTCACTAACAATGGTCTTTGGGAGACCATGCAATCTGAAAACATCCCTGAAGAACAACTCCGCTACCTGTGCTGTAGTGTATCGTGCTGATATAGCGAAGAAGTGTGCATAATTTGTCAACCGATCAACGACTACAAATATGTAATGCTTGCCTTGTACAGTGGGCAACCCTGTGATGAAATCCATCGAAATACTCTCCCATTTTCCCTCTGGTATGGGAAGAGGCTGTAGTAAGCCCGCTGGATGGTTCATCTCTCACGTATTGCGCTAGCAAACTTCACACTTCCTGACATGTCGGAGTACGTCCTCCTTGAGGCCCTTCCATCAGAAACTCTCTCTGATGGCCCTATAGGTCTTGGTGAACCCCTGGTGGCCTGATAGTGGCGAATCATGTGAGATGTGCAATATCTTCTCCTTGAGCTTGGAGCCCTCGGTCAAGAAGATCCTGTCCCTGAAATATATCACCTCACCCATCACCTTGTACCTGTCATCTGTAACCAATCCGTCCAGCACCTCACAGGCAAAACGGTCCTTGGAGTACTCTACCAACAACTGAGCCCTCCAATCCGTATCTAAACTCATCAAAGACAACGTTTCCGATCTACGTGAAAGTGCATTGACCACCACGTTGTTCTTCCCCTTGACATACTCGATGTCAAAATCATATGCTTGGATCTTGCTGACCCACTTTTGCTGCCTCTCCTACAATTGCTTCAGCTCTAGAAAGAATCAGAGGTTGTTGTGGTCAGTCCTCACTTTGAACTTGTTCCCCACCAGGTACTGCCGAAATTTGGCCAATGCATGCATGATGGCCAACATCTCCTTGTCGTATATAGCATACAACCTCTCATGTGGCAATAACTTCCGACTCTCAAAAGATATGGCGTGGCCTCCCTGCATCAAAACTGCGCCTATCCCTTCCCCTGATGCATTGCACTCTAGGACGAAGGGCTGCGTAAAATCTGGCAATGCCAAAACCGGACAATTGCTCATCACCTCCTTGAGCCTGTCGAAAGCCCTCTGCGTGTGTCAGCCCAACTGAATGCCCCCTTTTTGGCAAGGTCTGTAAGGGGTGCAGCAAGTTGGGAAAATCCCTTGACGAACTTTCGGTAGTTGGTGCAGATACCTACAAACCCCCAAAGCTCAGTCACATTCTTCGGCTCTAGCCAATCCCTGATGGCCCTGATCTTCTCCTCGTGGACCCTCACTTCGTCCACCCCAATGATGTGCCCCAAGTAGAGCATCTCTGAACTCCTGTCCGTAGGACTGATACTCGGCAAAATAATCTCCCATGTGAGCCGGTTCCTGCTCCTGCTGTGCTCCTGCCCCAGTGTCTGCGATAAGAAATGTGGGCATCGTGGAACGTGGAGGTGTATGTGATGCCATCTGCTGCGCTGTGAGGTGCTCTTGCAAATGATGGGATGTGCCCGATCCCTCTCCAATATGGAAACCTCTTGGAGTTTCACGCTGTCTAGATTCTACAATGAACCTTTGCCCCATCTCTTCTATCCGCCTCGACAAATCCTGCACTGATTTGAGGAGAAGTTCACTGAACTCCTTCTCGGCATCTCTTTCCTCTGCCATTGGTTCCTCCTCTTTTGCGTCCACTACCGGAACGCAGCCACCTTCCCCGAAAGTGATCTCTAATATTCGCTCTTGGTCTTTATACTTCCTCCCTCGGTAACAGATGTATGGTTTTCCTGCTGGTGTCATAGACAATCTGCTCCACAGACTGAGCCAAGTCTATGAGCTCTGATACCACTGTAATATTCAGAATAGAAATAAACAGTAATATAAAGCACATAAACAAGAAACTACAACAACTAGAGAGACATCACATGAACAAAATATAATATGGAGAACGCTGAGCCATTTATTAAACACTGAAAGATAAAATGAGTACAAAGGTGATCATAATGATGGCACCTTAGCTTGCACTAGGCAAGCGTAGAAATACTCTCAGGATATATCATGGAATGGCTTCTCCCTCAATGACTGCGTAATCTCCAAGCTGCTGGTGCTGCTGTCGTGCTGCTGCTACTGCTGGAATAAATTGAATCTTTGGGGCTGCTCCCCACCTCAGAAAATTATGAAAACTTGGGAATGGCCTCTCCACCCAATACCCAGAAAAGCCCAGAGAGATTTTCGAAAATGGCTGACCTCCGAAAATGACCTCCCTTGAGGTACCACGCTGTCCCAATGATAAACGCTGGCCCTGAATATTCTGCTGCAAAAGATGGCCTGCAACTCTACCAAAATGATGGAATAGGGAATGGCTAAACCCTTTCCAACTCTCCCGGGTTGAATCCTCCGATAAACCCTCAATCCGAAATCGCCTTCTCCAAAGACTGCGTCCTCCCTCTCACTGACTGCGCTATCTCTGCAAGTGAACAATCCCAGCTATGGCTGCTTCAACTCTCTCCAACAAAACAAGGATAGAACTCCTCACCCGAGCAGGTACTCGAAGTCCCCCAGGGCTGAGGTTGGGATCTCTGCACGGAGACACCCGGTGTGCTAAACAACACTTGCGGACTTTGCTCAACAGCAAAAGCGTGCTCTGTTGGGGTTCCCATGTTTTGGCCAGATTGACAAGACCAAAAGATGAGACAACATCAAAACCACTTTCAGACCTTAGGATCTAGCCCTCCTAGGTCTAAAGAGGGATCTCTCTATGATAGTCAAAGTATATTTGTCTTTGAAGCTCAAATGTTAAGATGTTAGGCTAGTTATAGGCACAAGGTTTGTTTGTTTGATTGTTTGTTTGGTTGCTGGTTATCAGGAAAGAAGGGTTCAATGTAAGACAAAGATGAGCAAAGAGGGATAAGGCAGAGGTGAAGTACTCCAGAAAATCATTCAAGACCATTGGGCAATGGAGTCAGGAAAGGATTTGCTTGCTAATCAATAGGCAGGCTTTCAATTGGGCTAGTCATCTAAAACATAGGATCTTAAAGATGAATGCGTGATATGGAAAGTTGGAGGAGAGGATATAACATAGATTTCAGAGCACAAAGTTAAAGACCAGCTAGTCACACAAGGATCCTAGTGGACAGGGCTAACTCTAATCCCCAGTGTTCCCAAATCTTCCAACTGAATCCTCAACAAGAAACATCTAAGAACTGAATTCATTTAATTCATACATCAGAGAGCAGGCAATAACATCCACTACACTAGTTAAACCAACTGAAATCAATTCTTAGATAACACATTCAGAAGAAAAACATTAATGGCAAGGAGAGCAGAAACATAGGGTACCTAACAAGGGTAAATCCTATGCCAATATTCTGATGCAAGCCAGTAGAAATGAAATGAAATGAATTAAAACATAGAGATAGGAAAACATCACTGCTGCTTCAGATCAGGATCCAAAGAAATGTGCTTGTCATATTAAATAGCAATACCATTCAAGTACAACATTGCCAATAGCTGAATACTCAGTCTGAAAACATCTCCTTCAACCTATCTTACAACTTTACACAGAGACTGTGTCTCAAAAGAAACTACTTGCAGTTCTCTGATAACTGATCAACAACCTTTACAATGAGTTTCTTTCTGAATTTATAGCTCCAGAGGAGCAGGGAAAGTAGGTGAAGAACTAAATGCAACATTAAAACTCTAGAAGAGGAAGAAGGTTGAAACCCACTTTGTATAAATCCTGTGCATTAATCTCTGATTTTCTTTGGGTGAACGAATGATCTTCCTCAGACTTAAGATTACTCTGATATGACTCTGATGTACTATGACTGTAGTACTGTGTAGTACTCTGGTGCATAAACATGATGACTGAATGGACTGCCATGCTTGTGAAACAAATGCCCTGGTAGCTTTGGACTGTGGTTAAGGCGGAAATCTTTAGGAACACGGTAAATAATGGAACTGATATGGGCGCTTCGTCCTTTGGGACAATCTGCTGATGTGAAACCCTGATATACATGAATTTCTGCGTGCTGTACCTTCTGCATGATCCATGGGATCACTGATCTGGTGCTTTGCCTCTAAACCGCTGTATTAAGGCTCAAAACCTTCAATATCGAACGCTGAAATCCTTGATCATTAGCTGGTATTTCTCCACTGCTCCATAAGTGTCTCGATTTGCAGAATCTGGGCTTTAATGGCGTCGGATAGGTTTTTTGCGGAGATTGAATTGTCCTGGGATAATATTTATGCCGCCGCTACCTTTCCAAGCATTTCTCTGTAGTACCAGCTTCCAGGTTTAATTCTATCTGCGCAGCACGCCATTAAAGTAGTACATCTGAACCATGGCGGTTTTCTGCCTTTTTGAAACCCTGCAAAAACACGAAACCTGCCAAGAAAATAATGCATGGGGTCGGATGATGTGGATATCTGCGTGGGTGATAGTGGAACTGCGAAGAAATGGCGGAAAATGCTGTGGAATGGTAGAGAACAAAGATGGCGAAAGGTTGGCAGAATGCAGAGAAAATTATACGTGAAAACCTTACAAACATCGACCCTTTGAATGAATTTATGTAATGGGATGGGCGGACGTACGACAGACACATGTGGAGGTGACGTGGCGGGATTGGGCGACGACAGAAAATTCAACAGCGGGGAAACAAATCTGGACCGTCTGATCCTAGAGGAGATTGACGGTTGAACATGCGGTGGAGGACGACGAACGATGGGCCAGGAGTACGACGACCATGGATTAAACCCCGCGCAGCTTCGTTGAGCGATGACCGTTGGATGGGCAAGGGCAGATCTGACGGCTGATATCCATATCGCTGCGCGTCCTGTACCAAAAGATAATGTGCGATGAGCAAGCGGTTTTGGAATCGTACAAGAGCCATGCGTCGCAAGCTGAGTGGAATCACTGGGCAACGGGAAAATACCGCCCGACCCCCATTAGCGGTGTGATGAAAACCAGGCTGTTTTATGGATAGTGCGCGGCGGGGACCACAGGGGCGGGTACACTCCGAACCATCGATCTGGCGGGTAGATGGATGGCAATGGCACGATCAGAGAAATGAACTGTGAACATGGGAGGTTGCGGGGGCCGCGATCGCCATCCGATCTGTACAGATCAACGGTTGAGAATGCTCCCGATAAACATATGGGACAAGCGCCTTCGGGGCTAGCGCTCGGTCATAGCGCTGGGTTCTGTGGAGAAAATGTACAGGGGATTGGCGAGAAAGGGGCTAGGCCTTATTATAATGTTTGAAAGTGGGTTTTTCAGCCCTTTCAATGGATTTTAAAGCCATAAGAGGGTAACGATAGGAGGACTAAGGGGGAAATATGGAAGTTTTAGGAGAATAAGGGGAAATTTTGGGGGAACAAAGGGGACTTTGACAAAAGGAACAAAGGGGTGAAAATGAAGCATTTTGCAAGGGTATAAAGGGAAAAATAAAGCCGTTTGGAGCATAATTATTTATCAGCAAGGCCTATTGACTCAGAACAACAGAGGGAAACATTCACAAGGCAGAGAACCTGAAAAGGCTGCAAGGATGATGTGTTTTCAAGGGAAATGCATTCCTTGCAGGATTATAAAACAAATTAGCCCCTTGCTTGCTTGTCAAGGAATTTATAAGGGGCTAACAGTGGCTCCACACGGGGATGGCTTCTTCTTGAAGGAGTCAAGAATTTAGAGAATAGATCTTAGGTGTAGCCCAGGTGCCTACTGCTATACACATCCCTTCTTTGATTTTCAGCTGCCACAATTGTGAAGGCATTACGTCAGCAGAAAAACTTTCCCAACAAACTACTTACCCACACTGCAATCCTAGAATTTTTTCTTCTTCTAGGGTGCATTTGAGCTAGCAAACCCTTTACATCATTTTATTTTTACAAATAGAAAAGAAACCTATTCTAAATCTACCCTTATTGCTCCATGAGACCAGATTAGATTGTTGGTCTCATATGTTTCTCTACCTAATCTAATATCTGCTGGGATTAAACTGTCCAACAGATTTCTTCTCTATATTCTACGACAGAAATTGAAAAACAATCAAGCCAGGATTAGACTGTCTGACTTGCTGTGGATCCAAGGCATAAAGACAGTTGCACATGGACAAAATTTGCAGAAAACTGAAAACAAAACTGTGAAGGCTTGGGATCTGAAACTTGAAATATCCTTCTCTTTGTGACTCGAGTTTTGAGCACGTTAGAGTCACTTCTTTTCTTCATTTCAGCTCTGGTTTTGGGCATGTTAGAGCTGATTCTCGTTTCTTCTTCGCTGATCCAGATTTTGGGCATGTTAGGGCTAGCTGTTTTACTTTCTTTGGCTCAGGTTTTGAGCTTATTAGAGCCAATATTTTGCGCATCAGAGGTTCATGTTTTAAGCATGTATGAACCTCTTTTTTTTCTCTGTTTTTTTTTTGAAACATTTTCTCTTTTTACTTGAAAATAAAAAACTGCAATGGTATGTACAATGGGAATGGAAACTGGAAATTGTAAATCAGCAGAAGTAGTGTTTGAGCATCCTGCCATTGACAGGACCGCCAAACAGCTATGTACCATCTAATTCTTGCAGGAAGAAGGCATTTGGACCCGCAGTGGCTTGGATGATGTATGGACCCTGCCACAAACTGTCAAATTTGCTGTGCTTTCCTTTATCCTCTCTTCTTGAGTCCCACTTCAGAACTTTATCCCCAATTTTGAAATCAACAACTTTGGTTCTTTTGTCAAACAATTTCTTTATATTTTTCTGAACTTTCACTGCTCTGTCATAAACTTCTTTTCTTGTTTGCTGAAGATGAATTGTTTGGTTTATCCTTCTCACCATACTGTCTTCTTCTGTTTGAATCTCTTGGACCAGCTTGATCACCGGTACCCCAAGGCTGGTAGGAAATACTGCTTCTGTACCATAGACAAGCTGAAATGATGACATGCCAATGGACTTCTTTGTTGTAAGCCTGTCAGCCCACAAAGCATGTACTAGCTTGTTATGCCATGACTTTTTGTTCTCTTCTAGTAGCTTTTTGATGATGATCACCGGGCTCTTGTTTGATGATTCAGCTAAGCCATTACCTTGTGGGTAATAGGCAGTTGAATGACCAAGCACTATTCGATACCTGTGACAAAAATCAACTATTTTCTTGGATCCAAAAGCAGCAGCATTATCGGTGATTATTTTCCTTGGACAACCAAACCGAGAGAGGATATGACCTTCTAGGAACCTAATGATGACTGAATCTGTGGCATTCTTAGTGGGTATGGCCTCTATCCACTTAGTGAAGTAATCTGTGGCTGTCAAGATCCATTTGTGTTGTGCAGAAGAAGCAGGGTGAATCTCCCCTATGAAATATAGGCCCCATTGGAGAAATGGACCTTCAACAGTGATGGGTTGAAGAGGCAAGGGAAGGAGTTTTCTTTTGCCTTCAAAAATCTGGCATTTGTGGCAGGCAATTATCATCTTATGGATATCACTGAAGAGTGTGGGCCAATAGTAGCCAGCTTTGAGTATTTTGTTTGCAATGGCTTTCCAAATCAGGTGGCCTCCGCACTCTCCAGCATGGAACTCTTGTTTAATCCTTTCTGCCTTGTCTTCAGGCAAACATCTAAGCAATAGGCCATTTGGGTTCTTCCAGTATAAGCAGTTGTTCAATATGCAATAGCTCTTGGCTTTTAGCTTTAAGAATCTGGCCTTAGTCTTTGACAGTTTAGGTGGGGCATTGAGGTGTGTAAGCACATACAGAATGTCAGAATACCAAGGAGAGCTCTGAAAATTTTCTTCAACAGTGGGATCAGGCAATTCTTGTTGCTCATCCAAGGCATTTACCATGTTAATGTCTAGGGCTTGTAAGTTTGATTCAGCCATTAATTTGGCCAAGCCCTGACCTTTGATCAGTTTAGTGGGTTTAATCTCGAGGTCATATTCTAAAATCACAGCAATCCATTTGCCCCTCTTTCCATCAGGATCTTGGGACAATATATCTTTGACAACTATGTTAGGCACATAAGCTATGGTGTGAGAATGCAATATGTACACCCTGAAGTCTTTCAAGGCCTTAATCAGAGCATAGGCCTGTTTTTCCATTATGTTGTATTTCAAGGGTGCATCCCTTAGTGCTTTGTTGAAAAAGGCAATTGGCTGTTCCATTCCCTCTATGTTTTTTTGCAGCAAGACTATAGCCACCGTATGTTCGGAGGCAAATGAAAAGATCAAGAAATCTTTAGAGAAATCTGGGCTGATCAGAACAGGAGCTTGGGTGAGTGCAATTTTTACTGATTCAAAATATTGTTTAGCTCCAACAGTGCATTTAACCCCCTCACCTTTCTTCAACATGTTAGTCATCTTCCTAAGGTGTTCAGCTAGGTTGGGGATAAATCTCCTAAGGAAGTTGATTTTCCCAATGAAGGACTGTAATTCTTTGATGTTTCTCGGGTGTGTGATCTGAAGTATTCCCTCAACTCGTTGTGGGTCTATCCTAATTCCTTTTTCAGATATAATGTGGCCAAGAAGCTTTCCTTCTTGCAGCCCAAATACAGTGTTTTTAGGATTCAATGACAGACCAAACCTTCTACATTTTTCAAACACTTTTCTCAGATGTTCTAGGTGTTCTTCCTTAGTCTTGGAGTAGACTGTTATGTCATCCAAATAGATAACAATAAAGTGCCCTATCTCATCTGAAAAAGCTATATCCATCGCTCTTTGGAAGGTTGCACCAGCGTTCATCAGTTTAAAGGGCATTTTTACATACATAAAGGTACCCCAGGGAGTGGTAAAGGTTGTTTTGAGTTGGTCTTCTAGGATTACTAAGACTTGATTGTAACCTGAGAAACCATCTAGCAGGGAGATTCTCTTGGAGCCCACTACTTTTTGAAGAATGTGTTCCATTTTTGGAAGAGGGTAGTTGTCTTTGAGTGAGGCTCTATTAAGATTCCTGAAATCGATGCATAATCTGATCTCACCTGTTTTCTTTCTCACAGCCACTAAGCTTGATACCCACTCAGAGAACCTTACAGGAACTATTATGCCTGCCTCATACATCTTTTTAATTTCTTTTTCCACCGCAGGCAACTGTTTTGGATTTATTCTACAAAGTTTCTGCCTGAAGGGTTTTTGATTTTCTTTTAAAGGTATTTTGTGTTGTATGACGCTTGTGTCATAAGCCCTTAAATCTTCATAACTCCAGGCAAACACATCAATGAATTCCTTGAAAAGGTCAATGTATTTTTTCTTCATGTCCGCCGGTAAAGACTTAGCCAGTTTAATCATTTTGGGCTTATCTTTAGTGCCTATGTTGCATTCTTCCACGTCAGAGTCTGCATGTTCTATAGTGGGTTTTTTTGCTACATCATCAAAGTCAAAGAGGTCCTCTAAGGGTGCCAGGCCTCTGGGTTTATTCTTATCTTTGGCCTGTAGCGCCTCCATCTCCTCATTGTCTCCGTTTTCACACTTTCCGGTTGGAATTCCAGTTTCTTCAGTTAGAGTGTTTCTTTCTATGTTACAGGGTGGGGTTTCTTCATCAGAGGATTCTTCACTCAGGCAACTGTTCTCAGATTTAGAGTCTGAATCAGAAAATTCAAACTCATTCCTGCCTATCAGGAAATCCTCAATCTGTTTATCACCTTCAAAAACCTGCCAATATTTTTCATTGTCCGGCACTGCAGGTCTGAATTTGGTCTGTATGATAATTCGTTGGTCGATTGGAGTCTTAGGGTATGAACTAGCTAGGCAATCTAATCTGTTTGCAATGACATTTTGACTCCTAGGAACAAACACTAATTTGTATTCAACAAATGTTTTCAATAAATCCATAGTGTCATTCCTGTAAGCTCTCAATCTTGGATGTTTCGCTGTGCATTCACCATTTACCTGTTTAATAATTAGCTCAGAGTCCCCATGCACAGTTATCCTACGGGCTCTTAATTTTCTCAACAGGTTCAAGCCTAGGATAAGGGCTTCGTATTCTGCAACCTTGTTTGTACATTTGAAGTGCAGGTTGCAGGCATGGCTCTCTGCGTAATCACTCTCTTTGTTATGTATTCACACTCCTACCCCAGCAGTTCTTCTTGTACAGGACCCATCGAAACTCATTTCCCACAGGAGTTCACTCTCGTTTTGGTTATCATTCCTTTCCCTACAGCTGGATTCACCATTATGTTGTGTTATAGGGTCTGCACTAGGCTGTGGGCTGTCTAGTTTTTCGTTATGGATGTGGAAGTCAGAGAGGTGATTGGTTGGCTGATTGCATTCTGTTTCTGGTTCACTTAGCGTTGTTGTTTCAGTGCACTGTTCGAAGTTTTCTACGTCTTCCTCCTCTGAGTCTAGGGTAGCCATTATGTTAAAATCCATTGGCTCTGTTTCATCATGTGTACCTTTGCTTGTATCTACGTTTTTCAGATTCTGGTCCCTCCAAAGATTCATCATTGCAGAAGATAAAGGAATCCAGGTCTGTATGTACAGAGTATAGAGGAGAATTTTCAGGCTTTTCAGGGCTACTAACCAGGAATTTCATTTGTGCTTCCCTATACAGTCTTCTAAGTTGGCCAAAGATTGGGATTGTGGCATAAGCCCCATCCATCTGCATTGTTCCTTGCAGCTTGGCCCCCCATGATCTTGACAATAACATGCCATACTTGGGTGGCACATTTGCCACCACAACGTCCATAACCATACACTTTGCTGGAATCTGGGCAAGGCTCACACATAAATCTTTGATCAGGCCAAGACACTTTACTCTACTAGAGTAAAATGAATATAGGTCTTTATAGGGACGGGTTATCTCTAGGCCTAATCTTTCCATCACTACTTTAGGCATCGGGTTGTGTGATGCCCCAGAATCATGCATTGCATTGTGGAGAATCTTATCATGGACATTAAGATTGATATAAAAAGGGGGCACTACCCCTTCCTGAAACTTTCCTTCTTTCTTTGGACCAAACAGAAGGGCAGGTTGATCATCACTCAGATTTATAGTGTCACTTTTCTCGCCTAGATTTAAGGCTTTCAAAATTTGACCTTTATATACATCCTGAGTGGTCAGCTCAGAGAGTGGGACAGAGATTTTAATTTTTGCAATCTCACTCTCCAAATTGAAAGTGGACTGACTCTTTGGAATGTTCAACTCTGTTTTGTTAGCCACTGCTTTAGTGGCTGAATCAGTGTGTTGATTCTCGTTATGTACAACATTTGTGACAGTTTTATCAGGAGCACTAACTGCAGTGCTAATGCTGCTAGCTGGTTTACCTTGTGTATCAGTGTTTTGGTTGTCCTTTTCTTTGTTCTTTCCAGAACTCTCAACTGCTGACTTGTTACCTTCAGCAGTTGCTTTAGAATTTTTCTCAGGTCTTTTCTTGATGGTGACCTCAGAAGCTTTTGGTTTGGCAGTTTCTTGACTCTTTTTGCTTCTAAGTTCATATTGTTCTCTGACCTGCATCATGACATTTTCAAACCCTAACCTGTAATCTTCAGATTCCAACCATTCCTCCTCCCAACTAGAGGGTGAGGGCTGATCTTCTTCTGAGTAACAGTTATGGATTGAATCTTTCGTTTCAAACATGTTTATTGTGTTTCCCTCAGACTCTTCTATGATTCCCTCATCTTCATTAAGAAAATTATCTTGGAATGGGGGAATAACTTGCTGATCTGATTCTCTTTGTCTGTTGGGGGTGTTATTGTTCCTTCTAAAGTTTTGGTTCTGGTTTTGGTTTCTATTTTGGTTACTGGCTGTGACAACCATTTTTTCCATCATTTGCTGTAACTTTTCCACATTTTTAGACAATTTATCATAATTTTTTTCAGATGAGGAAGCTACATTGTCATCTCTGTATGTTACCCTCTTCTCAGATCTCAGTCTTGCTCTTTTCTCAATCATATTTTCCTCTATGTTCACTGCTCCTTTCTTCATGTCCTCCAATGTGCTGTACTCTTTATCCCTAAGCTCATAGGCCATGTCAGCATCAAAGCCTTCGGGGTATTTTGCTAAAGCCATGCCATGTGGAGGCTTCATATGTGGAGGGAGGGCATTGTAAATGCTATTAAATCTTGTTGTGTAATCATGGACACTCTCTCCTACGTTTCTTTTAAGGCTCATGTATTCTGCTAAGAGTTGGTGAGGGTTAGCCTTAGTTTCCCATTTGTTTATGAAAGTATGATATAAGGCTGGAAGATCATTGATGCTACCTGGAGGTAGGCCTTTAAACCATTTCTTCACATCACCCCCTAAGCTCTGGGCAAAGATTCTCATTTTAACTGTATCATCATCTATTTCCATGTAGTCAAAAGAATCTTCCATCTTATCTACATGATGCTGGGCTGTGATGGACTCTTTTGCAGTGAAGTGTGGGATCTTTGACTGATAATCATTTGGTAAGGGTACTAGAGGTTGAGGTAAAACCAGAGGTGCATACCAGGCTGCCATGATGATGTTTTGATGAGGTAAAGGATTGACTTGGGCAGCAGGTATATGGATGATAGGGATATTATGACCAGCAGAAGACTGATGAGCAGATCTAAGGTGACCGAACCCCAAGTTTTGTATGAAATGAATATCAGGAGGTGTAGATGGAGGGGTTCCTCTGTCCCTAATGTGTTTACCACTTTGGGGTGACGAACCAGGAAGCTCAAGGTCTAGCTGATCTAACGCACTGAATGACCTAGCTCTAGGTAAGCTATTTGGTAGGTCTAGGTCAAAGAATGGGTCTGATAGAGCTGTAAGGTCTTTTGGAGTAGAGTTAGCTCTATGGCTATGGCTGGAAATAGTTGACCATTTATGTGCAAGAGATCCCTTGAGGATGCTCTCAGGGTTGTCAACTATTTCAGGTGGGTCTGGGTTAGGATAAGCTCTTGTATGAATGGTTCTAGAAGCCAGAATGTTGTTTTCTGACCAAGCAGCTTAACCCTATTTGTTACTTCTACTGTGGTTGATGTTGTTATGGAGGCTGGTCTCCCAGTGGAGTCTAATGTGAACCAAGATAATCAGCAGGCCTACTGATCACCAGTGGAGTCTTTGAATCGTTTAGGGATTATGGAGTCACCAGGTGGAAGGTTTAGGATGTTTTTGGAGGGTACACTGTCCACCACAGTGCTTATGGGATGTCCCCTTTCGAGGATATTGTTATGTATATTTTATTAATTATTAGTTAGATATAGTTATCTTAGGTTTTATTAAGTGAAAGGGCATGATCAAAGATCATGCCTCTTCACCAAGGGACACCATGAGGCTATATTTAAAGCCTCAGTGATTCCCCATTGTAATCATATCTCATATCTCATCTTTTATCAAGAATAATATTTACATATAAAGTTTACCAGAGTTTTTACACTCCATTGGTATCAGAGCCATCGCTCTTCGGGATCTGTGTGATCACCCAGAATTAAGGAATTACAAGAAAATTCCAAAATTGCAGATTTTTTTAAAAACCAAGTGCTTGTGGGTAGCAACATTTGTTTTTTAAAAAAGAAGAAGGAAGAAATATATATATATATATATATATATATAAAATCAAAAGAGAGAAGGAAAATAAACATAAAAGGGGGAAATAAATTAAAAGGGAAAAAACATATTTAAAAGAAAATAGTTCCAAAAGAAAAAAAAATAAAAGTAAAAAGAGATATATATATAAAGAAGTATATATACGTATATGTGAAGACAAAGTAAAAAGGAACAAGGAAGAGTAATTGCTCGTGGTTTACAAGCTCGTGGTTTTGGGCCCATGGTATTAAAACCCATTTCCCCTTTTCAAAACAACGTGCCTTTTCAAAACAAAGTGACTTTTAAAAACAACGTGACTTTTCAAGGTTAACAATCTTTTTCCCTATATATATATATATATATATATATATATAATTCAAATAATAAAATAATAATAATAATAATTATTATTATTATTATTTAAAAAATATATATAATAATAATAATAATAATAATAATAGAAATTATTATTATTATTTCAAAAAAAAATAAAATTAATTAATTAATTAATTAATTTAAAAAAAGAGAGGGAAAAACTGGCAGAAAAATATTCCCCACCTCATACACGTTCAATGTCTTCATCAATGTTGATGGTCGAATTCTAGAAGAAATTGGTGGATCTCGAGAAACAGATCAATAATAATTCTGAAGAATTCGGAAAAAGATTAATCGATCTTGAAGGTACAATTGCAGGACACTCCAACGACATCAAAAAGGTTCATGATACGACAAATCAAATAGAAAGACAAATGTGGCTAAATCATCACGAGGCCACAGAAAAGCATAACGAAGCAATGAACAAGATGACAGAACTCTTCAATAAGCTAAATGATAAGATAGATAAGTTAAGTCAGACACAATCCCCAATATTTCCTAATATGGAACAAAATCAACAAAACAATTCCGCAGATTCAGGGAACTCAGAAGAGCAGCAGGAAAAGACCGATTCCCCACATCATCAAGAAGATAGTAATGCAGATTTTCAAAATAAGTAGCTTTGGAATGCATTTGCTAATCAATATCCCCTTCTTGTTCCACCATTAGCATATCAGCGAAAAGCCAAAATCGAGCTACCCAAGTTTGATGGTAATGAAAAAAATAGCGTTGCATGGCTTAATAAAGCAGAAGAATATTTTGAGATTTATGACATTACTAGTGATGACGAAAAAATTAAGCATGCTTCCATGAAAATGGAAGGAGAAGTATATAATTGGTATATGTGGTGGAAAAAGACGACGCTTGCTATCAGTTGGAGGAAATTTAAGGATGCATTCTTCAAAAGGTTTCAAGGCATAAAAGAAGAAAAGTTTTTTTCAACGTTTATCAAATTACGCCAAAAAGGAGATGTGGATGAGTACACTAGATAATGGGAGACCTTGGCAACACGAGTACCGATATTGTCAGAATCTCGTCTAATCCAGTCTTACATCTCAGGACTTAAAATCCATATACAAGAAGAGCTCGAACTTCATGAAGTTACATCAGTAGAAGTAGCAAGGCAAAAAGCAAAAGCAGCTGAAAAGAAATTTGAAAGATTATCAAAACCAGAAAAAGAATATTCAAGACAAAGATTTCCTCAATCTGAAAATATAGATGACACAAAATATGTCCCACTCCATCTTCGTGAAGAAGAAAAATCTAGTGTGGAAAAACAAAGAATGAGAGAGGGCAAGTGCAAGCGTTGCAGTGAAAACTGGGACCCTAAGCACATATGTGCTAATGGAAAAGCGAAAAATCTATACAGTTGTGAAGCAACTAATGACGCTAACAATAATGATTCATATATAGAAGGATTAGAGGACAACTTAGAGTTCTCTCCAGAGGTGGATGGGGAAACTATTCCGCAAGTGTCATTATCATCTATGACAGGCATATCACTACCTCAAACCCTAAGGTTAAGAGGACATATCAAGAACAACAACGTAATGGTTCTCGTCGACACTGGCAGTACCCACAATTTTCTAGATTCAACCATGGCAAAAAGACTTAACATATTTACCTTCCCCATGCCTAATATGAAGGTAATGTTGGCCGATGGTAAGAAGATTGAGAAAGTAGGGAAATGCCATAAGGTCAAACTACAGATAAAAAACTTTCATTTAGAATCTCCATTCTACACCGTTCCATTACGAGGAGTAGATGTGGTCTTAGGAATTCAATGGCTACAAACTTTAGGTACTTATTCTGCCAACCATCAAAAGCAGTTTATAAGTTTTAAGTGGAAAGGGCAGAAACACAAGTTGTATGGATTCCAAGCCCCAGAAGATCAAGTTGTATCTTCCTCTCTGATGACGAAGATGATTCAAATAGGAGCGCCAACATCTACAGTACAATGTCATCAGTTAGAAATGTTATCTTCAAAAGGGAGCCACGAAGAGTCACCAGAAGAACAAGGACTAGTTCGGACACACGAAAAAGTATTCCAAGATCTACCCATAAAAGTGCCTCCAGATAGGAAAATCAAACATCCAATAGAAGTCAAGACAGGATCTGACCCTGTCGATATCAGATCTTTTCACTATCCAGATCAACAAAAGATTGAACTTGAGAATATGCTCCACGATCTTTTTAAAATGTGGGAAGCAAGAGCCCATCGCTCAAGAAACCCAGGCGTTTGTCAACATTGTCCATCGTTACGTATCCTTTGAGGACAAAGCATCTTTAAGAGAGGGGCAATGTTATGTATATTTTATTAATTATTAGTTAGATATAGTTATCTTAGGTTTTATTAAGTGAAAGGGCATGATCAAAGATGATGCCTCTTCACCAAGGGACACCATGAGGCTATATTTAAAGCCTCGATGATTCCCCATTGTAATCATATCTCATATCTCATCTTTTATCAATAATAATATTTACATATAAAGTTTACCAGAGTTTACCATTACATATGCTGTGGAATGGTAGAGAACAGAGATGGCGAAAGGTTGGCAGAATGCAGAGCAAATTATACGTGAAAACCTTACAAACATCGACCCTTTGAATGAATTTATGTAATGGGATGGGCGGACGTACGACGGACACACGTGGAGGTGACATGGCGGGACCGGGCGATGACAGAAAAGTCAACAGTGGGGAAACAAATCTAGACCGTCTGATCAGAGGAGATCGACGGTTGAACATGCGACGAAGGACAACAAACAGTGGGCCAAGAGTACGGCGACCATGGATTAAACCCCACGCAGCTTCGTTGAGCGATGACCGTTGGATGGGCAAGGGCAGATCTGACGGCTGATATGCATATCGCTGCGTGTCCTGTACCGAAAGATAACGTGCGATGAGCAAGCGGTTTTGGAATCGTACAGGAGCCATGCGTCGCAAGCTGAGTGGAATTGCTGGGCAACGGGAAAATACCGCCCGACCCCCATTAGTGGTGCGATGAAAACCGGGTTGTTTTATGGATAGTGTGCGGCGGGGACCACAGGGGCGGGGACACTCCGAATCGTCAATCTGGCGGGTAGATGGACAACGATGGCGTGATTGGAGAAATGAACTGTGAACATGGGAGGTTGCAGGGGCCGCGATCACCCTCCGATCTGTATAGATCAACGGTTGAGAATGCTCCCGATAAACATATGGGACAAGCACCTTCGGGGCTAGCGCTCGGTCATAGCGCTGGGTTCTGTGGGGAAAATGTACAAGGGACTGGCGAGAAAGGGGCTAGGCCCTATTATAATGTTTGAAAGTGGGTTTTTCAGCCCTTTCAATGGATTTTAAAGCCATAAGAGGGTAACGATAGGAGGACTAAGGGGGAAATTGGAAAGTTTTAGGAGAATAAGGGGAAATTTAGGGGGAACAAAGGGGACTTTGACAAAAGGAACAAAGGGGTGAAAATGAAGCATTTTGCAAGGGTATAAAGGGCAGAATAAAGCCTTTTGGAGCACAATTCTTTATCAGCAAGGCCTATTGACTTAGAACAACAGAGGGAAACAGTCACAAGGCAGGGAACCTGAAAAGGCTGCAAGGATGATGTGTTTTCAAGGGAAATGCATTCCTTGCAGGCTTATAAAACAAATTAGCCCCTTGCTTGCTTGTCAAGGAATTTATAAGGGGCTAACATGCTCAATGTCAAAAGACAAATAACATAGATGCATAATCGAATGACCAAAATGAGGAGCCTCTCTCCCTTTTTATGTTTGGAGAGCCTTGCTCTCCCCTAGGCCCCACCACCAACTGCGATGTCTCCTTGAGCCACGATGTCCCTCTAGCTCTGTGCTGTCTTGGGCCCACGCTACCCACGCTGACATCTCCAGGCTGCCACTTCGTCCTCTAGGCCCCACGCTGCCAAATAATCATGTCTCCAAGTGACTTCAGGAAATGCTTTTATCCCAAGTGTGAGTTAATTGTCCCTCTTCACCCACTTTATTTCTAACTTAATTTTATTAAAGTGAAATAGCCAAAAATTAATATTTCCAATTAGCTATTGCTAATTGGGAATATTACACTGTCCTTGACTCTCGTGGAAGAAGGATCATATCCTTATTCCAACAATTTACAATCATTTTACTTACAAAATTATATCTCAGTTTTCCTTGTACTTTTGTAAATTTGTAGTTAGTCTTAAATATAAAAAGCCCTAAAATTTTTCTATTACAAAAATCAAAATTATATTTTATAAAAATCCATTTTTTTTAATAGTGAATATCTTCATTCAATTGTGGTTTACATTGTATTTATTGGTTATACCTTTGGTAAAATCACCTCAAAACTTGTGATTTAAGGAAGCCCTAAGCCGTACGCAACCTCCTCCAGTTTGCATTGTATTGCCGTATTAACTATATTTCTAAGTATTTTGAGGCTAATTATAGGTCCTAGAAATAATCTACAACAATTGGAAGTGTTTGAGGCAGACCCTTGCCTTGGGATATGTGAGAACCAAAGTTAAATCTTTTGTATCCATTTAAATAGATCTAAATATTTTTTTCATTAACTAATTGTTTCTATTAGATCATATATTGGCTATCCAAAAAGATCTGTGGGTCTAATTATTATTTTTGGTCAAGTCAGTTTTCAGCCCTCATGGTTTTGGGCTTATTTCTGGGTAGTCATATTGTAGATTTAATATCTTTTAGAATACTTGTCCTAAATTTGTGTTCTTGTGCTCATTGGAAAACTCTTTGATAATACTAACATCTCCAACAAATTTCTTTGAGTTTCAAATTCACTAAAAGTTGGTTTTAGGCCACTAAAGTAGGCCTATTCTTGTTGGCATGCCGCACTTTTCAGAAATATTAAAATACAAGTTTAAACAAGAAGCATTTTGTTTTCTTACAACCACATAGAACAAATATAACAACTCTATTTAGCATTCTATTGTATTAAGAAGCCATTATACTCAATTTGTAGTGTTTCAAGCTCATTTTTCTAGCATATTGAATATTTTTCCATTGTTAGTCTGCATTATTAATTGGTGGTTATATCACTGATTAGATCAGATTATTTGTCATCATATTAACTCCTACCCCTTCCATCTACTTGATTTAGGCACTGGTCTACTTATTCGTTGGTTGAGTTGTTGTGTGTAGGGATATCACACATGGCATTTAGTGGGAGTTGGCCTAAAGTGAGAGGAATAAACTGCGGTGACATTGGGTGTACTCCTAATAGTGCTCACCGTGTTAAGATTTGGGTACCAGAGGAAAAGTGGTTCCCTAAGGCTTTGATCTTTGGCCTAGGGAAAAGTGTCCAAATGTATTTTGTACTTTTCTCCTAAAGTGACTTTATAAGTGATAAAGTTACAAGTCTAATTTTAAAGTGACTTTATTAAAGTCAATGAAAAATTAGAAAGTGAAAAAGTGACTATGGAAATAAAATGCTAAGTGGGTCTTTATTTAAGTGGGGTGAATTAAAAATTAGAAAGCGAGAATTAAATGCACACCTATTTTCAGCCCTTGATCTAAAACTATCTCTGCCATTGGATTTAGGGATTCCCCAAAAGTCACTTAGGGTTAGGTTAAAGGAGAAAAGAAGAGAAAAGGTCATTCAGTCTTTCATGAGCAGATTGAGAGAAGGAGAAGGAGAGCAAGGAGAAAATTTCTGAGCAGAGGGAGAGCAACAAGGAGACTTAGCAAATCCGTACAACAATTTGGCACACTTCCCAAGGCAACATTTTCGAACATCATCATTTACTTGGCATGAATACCGCGGCAGAATCCGTGCAACAGTGTTTGCACACATTTCAAGGCAAGGTACACGGCTGAAATCAAGGAGAATATCTAGCAGTCAGAGGCATGGTTTTCGAGGCAGTTTTTTGGGCACATAAATCGAGAGGTGCACTGTTGTACTGTCCGTACAGTTATGTACAACCAGTTTTAGGCACGCATTCGAGGCAAAAAGTAGAACAATTAATGTTGCATTTATTACTGTGAATTTTTGTTTGCTGTTGACACAAATTCCAAGGTGGAAAGTTGGCATGGAAATTGAGATAAGTGGGTTATTGTGTTTGCTGTAATTTTTACTGTGTTTTTCAGTTCTCTGTAAAAGAATTTTCCATAAATAAAGAAGAGCTCTCAAACTTGTTTTCCCGAGAGTTGTAGGGGTTTTTTCCAGGGTCACATTGACCAAAAATCACAGTGTTATTTTTCGGTGTGTGGTTGTTATCATTTCCTGTGTTTTATTTCTGCATTTCCAACAACTGTGAAATTCCTAAATTTGTGCTTTCATAAATATTTTTCATTTCTAGAATTTTGAATGTATGATTATGGGAATGGGCATTTAACTATATGGGAGTGATAAGGTGAAACTGAAAACCGAAGTGGGGTTAAAATTTCCACACACCATGTAGCAGTCTTGGTTGAACGTTGCCAACACTGCTAAATTGAGCGGTAACACTTCCCAAGAAGGCTACTGAGATCAATAATGGTAATTGGAATGGGCCAGTGCTTTAGAACCTAAAATTTGTTGATATTTATGTGATTTTTTGTTGCATCAATTACAAAACTTATATATTGGACAAATCTCTATGTGCAAAGAAGTATTTTTTTCATTTTGGACTGTAACTTATGTTGTTGAAGGAGGTCCAAAACATTGCAGATAAGATAAGATAACTTTACTAATATCCAATGAATGACCACAAAAGTAGGTCAATAAAACAACTTAGTACACATGTATTAATATAAAGGGGGGGCACAAAATCAACTTCTTCATAGAAGAAGCAAAAAGTAAGAAGAATAAAATGAGGTATTGCCCTAATCTAAGGTTTAGGTAGAGCTTTTAAAGCAAACTACAGATTTGGGTCCGATGGACCCAGAATTTGGAATACAAAAGGTGAGAGCCATTTGGACTCCACTAGGAACCACTCTCCTAACATCCAAGGTGGAATGGAGGAAGTTGAAAATAGAACATTATTTGGAAGAGGAGCTAGAAGATCATTTAGATTGCACATTGTGTTGCTGTTTGGACAATGTCACCTGCTGCTAAGGCTTGGACGAAGAATTCGATCTCTAGATTCACTCGGTGTGTCTTTCCAAATGACCCTCAAGCCTTCCTTTATAGTCTTCTCGTTGAGATATCAACAACCGAGATTAGATCTCTAATCAATGACTAAGATTATAATTTGACTTGATCTTCGTTTTTTCTAGATCATTCTCACTCTGTTTTATTAATACCATTTAATTATTTCATTTCCCTAAGTTTAGACGTAGTCTCCCCATTAAAATAATTAATTTTTACAATAAAACATATTCATAGTGGAATTTTTACAAACGGTTTTTGGGTTCTTTGGAATACCAGTGCCTAAGCCTCTCCCCAAATTTCGAGACTTAGAGAACTTCCGATGCTATCAAAAATCAACACTCCCTCTTAGTGAAGACAATGTTGTAACAACATGCCTGCTGCATACTGCTCTGACATTGAAGCATCCTCTGCGCTGCTGCTGCAACTGTACTGTTGCCTATGACATTGCCACTGCCACTGCCACTGCTGCATTCGTACTACAACTCCTCAAATGTTGCATCTGTTATGCTGCTAGCACTACCACTGCTAACATTGCATCTACACTGCAACTCAATCGCTGAGAGAAGCAACTGAAATCACCCGAAAATCACCATGTGAAAATTCCTAGATTGAACAATCTCAGGAATCCTATTGTAACTAGTTGAATCTACTTCATCTACTTGTAAATTCCATTACATAGTTATTTCAGATTTCTTCGTGAAATATTGAAGTAAATTATTGAAGCAACCTACACTTAATTAAATATGATTATGAAACAAGGAAACCGAGCAAAGAACAATACACACATAGGACACCTTTATTTTGGACGAAAGTCCGCAGAAAACCCAATGCGGGAAAATGGGTGTAGTATATCTAAGGGTTTTATTATTAAGCAATAGAAATTTCTGAATACATCTCTGAATACCACAAGAGTTATTCAGTTACAGAGAGAGAAATACTAGTAGAAAATATTGTGTGTTTTACCTCACTCAATCATTGGAATTTCTCGGCTGATCCGAACACTGGATGAGATGCCCTTGGAGGCCCCTGCACAGTGACTACATAGGCACTGTGTCACTTCCTCTTGGCACTGTGTCACCCCAACAATAAATCGATCTGACTCTCGGAATCTCAGATCTCAACCTCTCGGTCTCACACCCCGACTCCCGGCTTCTGAAACTAATCTGATAGCAAAATCTCGGAAACCCTCTCAGCCATTGTGCAACCTCTACGTAGCCCTGCATGGCTCTGCGCTAGCTCTGCTAGATCTCTTTCTGTTGAGGATTCTCCAATTGAGAAAATCACTCTCTTCGGAAGCTATCATTGCCCCTCTTTGTGTTGGAATCACTTAGATCTGATCTTCGTCCGAGCACTACTTCGTTAGAATAATTCGATCACTAGATTCACTCGACGTGTCTTTCCAATTGACCCTCAAGCCTTCCTTTATAGTCTTCCTGTTGAGACATCAACAACCGAGGTTAGATCTCTAATCAACCACTAAGATTATAACTTGAATTGATCTTCTTTTTTTCTAGATCATTCTCACTCTGTTTTATTAATACCCTTTAATTATTTAGTTTCCCCAAGTTTAGACTTAGGGTCCCCATTAAAATAATTATTTTTTTGCAATAAAACATATTTCGAGTGGAATTTTCACAAACAGTTTCTGGGTTCTTTGGAATACCAATGCCTAAGCCTCTCCAAATTTTTTGAGACTTAGAGCACTTCCGATGCTACCAAAAATTAACACGGTCTTCATATATTTGCCAAAAGAATTTATTATTATATTTTAATGACTTATTAAAGCATGGGTTTCATGCTTGGGTCATATTAGAGTAAAAGTTTAAATAGTGGACTTCTAGTTTAATCATTACATATTTAAATTGATCCATCTAGGGCTTTTAAATCATGTAATAGTAGGTTGGTTAAAAGGCTCTTCCATCAAATCATCTTCTTCAAGTCATCATTCTCGGTATCTTCACAAACCTTCTTCAAGGACAACTCTCAATTCGGCCTCAATTAGTCTCCTACAAGTTCGTTTCACATAAGTATTCATGTCGGATCTATAATAGAGACACAATTGTTCACTGGGTTCATGTTGCCTCATTTATGGACAAACTACTATATATACCTAACTAGAGTTTCTCATTTCACGAAACAGAGATTCGTATTTCATTATGAAATTTTTGGATCATCTTCTGCAATTCGTATAAATTCAGGAGGTTGAGAAATTACAGAGGTCACATGTTCGGATCACATTACAGGTCCGTTTCAAATTTCAGTATTACATTAGCTTGGTGCTAGGTCACAATGGAATAGTGGCTTGGTGCTAATTCAGGTGCAAGTTTACAGTGGTACAATGGTGCTAGTTCAGGTGCAAACTACAATGGTACAATAGTTAAGAAGTATGATGATATGATCAGTATCATCTATATACACGGTAATATGATCTCTATGTATAATGTTGTTCCTATCCTTGGTGCTATAATGTTGTTTGATACATGGATTCAGTGCCATCTCAACAACACATGAACTCAGTGCTATAAGATCACATCTCTATTCGGTGCCATATCAGTCATGAAGTTCGATGCTACTATGATTCGGTATGATCGGTACTATGATGATGTTTGGTGCTATGCTGCCATGAGGATGAAGTTGAAGTGCAAGCACGGGAGATCTCGATGTCATATAGATCTCGGTGCTAACATTGTGAAGGGATAACTTGATGGAGGAAGCCTATAGTCTAAGGGTCTTGGTTGTCTAATCTTAAATCTAATGAAGGAAGAATTTTGACTGGGTTTTCCCCAAAGAGTGGGATTTTTCCCTGGCACGTGCCTACATCTTGTGTCCTCTTCTATTTGTTTGGAATTAGTCTTGATGATAAAAGATAAAACACAAGAACACATAATAATAATCACAAGATAATGTCATGATAAGAGAAACAAATTAACTGCCATTTTCTCTAACAAGATGTTGAAGAAAAGAATCATGACATTGGTGAAGAAGTTTTCTTCCCAAGACTCCAATTAGAGGAAGTAGAAAAGAGAGAATAAATTTTGACAAACCATCTCAAGGAAAGATATGAATATTTTAACAAGCTTGAAGCAAAATTTGGTCAACAAGAAAGGAGACATGAAGAAGAAGTCATCTTCCTGATAACTCAGCAAGAAGAGGAGAAGAAAATGATATAAGTAATTAAGTTCTAGTTGATGAAGAAAGAAGAACACTGTGAGAAGCTTGAAAAAGAGATTTTCTCTTTTAGAGATGAATTTGACAAGATTTGCAAGATTTTGAAGATTTCTCAATCATTGGATGCCATTCTCAACCATCATAGATCACCATTTGACAAAAGGGGACTTGGTTTTACAGGTGAATCCCCATGCAAAAGAGATATAAGCTCCAAATCTCCAAATTAGAAGAAAAATCTTGGAAGCGATGTCATTGTTATCCAGAGGACAAATCACAATGAAAGCCAAACGAATGTTGCGAGTCCTACCTTTCCAAAACGTTATGCTGATGACGTCAAGGAATATTGTCTCTATGCAAGCAACAATGAGAATCAGTGAAGGATTGAACCTCCTCCAAGTAAAAGCAATTTGAGGAAACCATTAAGGGAAGCCTTCTCATCTAAAGGTATCAAAGCATATTATTTGGAAATTGTCTTTCATGTACCAATTTCAGGCATAAGGTAAGATATTGTATGACCTATACCAAGAGTGATTACAGCAAAAGAAGTGCTTATCAGTCTTCTAAAAATCAATTTGCAAGCTATAAAACTAGAGAGCTTATTGGCTACAACAAAAGCTATGATTCATTTGCTCCATTATTCAAATACAATACAAAATGTTATAAGTGTCGTAATCTTGGACACACAACACGTGATTGAGAAGTAGCATGATATGTTATCCTAACAAAGTCAAAGAACAAAATCTTGTTGGGAAAAATGCTGTCATTTATGTCAAAGGTGGTGGTTTTATAGAATTTGCTAAGGAGTGTCAAGTTTAGGGGGACTCTTCTGGTAGCTGTAGTATTTAGTAAAGAACTATCATAGTAGCAAGTTAAGTGATGAAGCTGAAAATATTATAACTATGATGGTTGGATGGCCCAATATTTGTAGGTGTCTCCGCCTCAGGAGATCTTCTCATATGTTTATGCGAAGTTCTAATATGCACAGGCCATGGAAATACCTTTCTTACGGTATAAGGTAGCTTGAAAAACTCTCAAGGGATCAAAAGTTATGGACGGTCAAAGATCACAGGCAAAAAGGTCAACAATTCATGGTTCCAGGGCTATATGGTTCTGCGTACAAGCTAAGGTGGTGAGATGATGTCCGCACAAGGTGACGTGACACCCAAGGCATGGGACACATGGCATGCAATTTTGGACTTTTTACATGCCTAAGTGGCCTATTTTCGGATGACACATGGCACTACTAGGAGAGTAAACGTGGCATAGATGACAACATCATCATGATGTGTAAAATACTTTGAGGTTTGTGCCAAGGGTTTGGTTTGGTGAAATTTCCCATCTTATCAGTTTTGATAATGAATTTTTGTTCGGGTCCAAATTAGAGAAAATGGCCCAAAGTCGAGTGTTTCTTCCTACTTGGGCCTTTGAGCTATTCAAGGGCAAGTGCTGGTGCACAAAAAGGAAGTGGTCTGAGCCCCAAAATCCCGAACAGTGTGGGACCCATTGTAGGAAGACATTAGTGCACATGATATTGGTTGCTTGGGCATTCAGGTTTTCTCGAGCTATGAAAGCTAGTCGGCGATTGAGTAGTCATACCACATGCAAACTGAAAGACCTCCCTACTCTTGAGTTGTTGAATTAAGCACTCATCAGTTGAGCCTTTGGTTCTATCCCCTTTGGTGTATGACGACAAGTCCTTAAGAGCATAGAATGCCATATTTGGCGACATTTGCTAAATATAGCAGCTAGCTAAATTTAGATTTACAGTTAAAGTAACTGCTAAAACCTGTGATATACCAGAGTTATTAAATCAAGCAGATTAAGTCATAAATTGAATCCAGGAACAAGAAACAGGACATGGAATTGAATTGCACTGGTTGAATGCAGCATATCATAGTTAATGTGATTGGTGGAGCACATTTGTTTCAATGATGGGCTTCCTCTGGACTTGGAAATATGATAATGAAGGACTAATTTTAGATAGAGTTGACCATGTCAAAGTATTCTTTGTGTCGTAGAGAATTAAATGAGAAATTAGTTTTAGAAATTTCAGAATAATAATGGAGTCTCTGTTGAAAACTTTGATAAGGTATTGTGATCATTTATTTAGCAAGGGAAGCCATACTGAGAATTTAGGATCATTGGTATCGTGCAAGAAACCATTTTGTGTAATTAAGATTATTGGTTTTGTGCTCCATTGTTTAATTTTCTACGAGCTATGATTCATTTAATTTTGTTCTCGAACTTCGTGACAGATTTGGAGGATACTATATGTACAACGTTGCAGTGAGATGGTCGGTGTGGCTAATTATGCTAAGTGTGACTGGGTTGTGTGTGAGAGAGTTGCACTTGAGCTAAAACATTGTGAAACAACATAGTGTGATGCATAGAAGAATATGAATGGGTGTATACCATTATTGAGTATGAGTAGTGAGGAGTAGAGGGTGCAACATAATTGAAGCAACGGAGGCAAAGGGAGCTAAGTGTGGGTGCAAAGAAGAGAAGAGGGAGTTGTAGAGAGTTAAAAAATCAGGGTCATTGTTTCCCTTTGTAATAGGGAGGTAGGTTGTTGTTCTTTGTCTAAAAATTGTATGAAAATTAGAACACTTGACTGAAGCAGGTAGGGGATTGTAATTACAAGAGGTTGGTGCCTCTAGGAAAGTTAGTGCTTGCTCATTTAAAAGGGGGTTGGGGTCTTCCGTGAGTAGATGCTCACAAACAAGTGATGTAATTTAAGTGATGTATTATGATGTAATTCACATAATAAGACAAACAAGCTTTGGTTGTTTTTCTCCCGAAAGGTTTTCCACATTTAATCATTGTGATTGTATAATTTTTGATTGAACGTTTCGCAACTATATGGTGCAATGCTTAATGTAAAAAATATGAAAATTGTAAATTATTGATTCCCCCCTCCCTCTCAATAATTCCTAATTCCCATCAAATCTTCCTACTAGGCATAGAGAAAATATCACCAAAGTTTGGAGAAGAAAATAGGGGAGCCAAAAATAGAAGAACATGACTTTGTCCTAAATTGTTGAAGCATCTTCAAGGTTGAGTACTCCAAGGCGCCAATCAGGTGAGAAGACTCAAATTATTAGCACCCATGTTTAAATAACTCAGGGAAATGAAGGATCCCCCACTTCAACATAATATCCTATGTTTTGGCTCCTAGAGACAACCCCTGGGTTGAGGAGAGATCAGTGCCTAGGACATATTGATGAGGCCTTTAAAGATTTGTGAAGAATTCCTACCACACTCAGTATTTAACATATTTGAGAGAAAATTGATCCAAAACATTCCTTAAGAGGAGAAATGCAAAGTCAGATTCAAACTATTACTCACAGAATAATTAATATCAAACTCTCAACGACCAACATCACATGAACTCGTAGCTTATCAGTCGTTGTAGTATCTTTGGTAGAAGACTTGAATAGGAGAGAAAATCAATACATAGGACTTAAAGCTAAGAATCTAGTGCATCAATGTTTAGTGTGAAATGGATGAGACAGACATTTGAAAGGAATGCTAAGATACATGGAGTGCATTTTAAGGATTAGATTTCATATCAATATAGGCATCTTTAATCAACATTAGACTCAGATGAATCCGTAAGTTCATGAAAACATGTCCAACAACTACTATTACATGTAATATGAGAAGAATAGTGAGAAAATATGGAAAATAGACAGAAAGAATACATACTACACATTCATATGAGCCAGAATCGCCAAAAATATGTATTAATCTTCCACAGAGTATACATTTCATTGACAGTTTATAGAGCTTCTGTCCTGGAAAACCAATATTCCGAACCCTTTGTTATGTATCATAAATTTGTTTTATAGGGCCTCAGGGAGAGAACTCGTTACAAAACATCTCTTCTTAATTTTTACAATGAATCATCATAGCAAAATATAAGTGTGCTCCATGGCACAACAATACTAACCGAAACTCTAACTGACTGACATTGTTTCTTCTGAAATAAAAACATTTACATAAAACATAAAATCAAAGTGTCATGTTCAACACAATCAACAATATCCTTAGTCATGATAGGAAGGTTGTGGAGGCAACGTTGATGGTTTGATGATCTGGAGCATGGGAGGATTGACAAACTGCTCACATCTTTTCCAAATTGCTGGAGTTGGCTGAGGAGCCCGGAAGAACTGTTGATATGTGATTTTTAGATTGGTGAAACCTATGTAATTCAGTCTAGGGTGAAACAGGGTCTTTACCATCACCAACAACTGAAAATCCCTCTTCAAATAATTAACAACAATCTTACCCTTCAGAGTGGAAGTATTCTCATGAGATGAATCCACCTTGATTTTGGCCTCCACTAGTATTTGGTTGTAATGTTCCCACTAGATCAATACTCCCCCAAAGTCCCAACAGCTGGGAAATCTTGCTCTGACAATCCTATCAAACTCAACATTGAAAGCAACTACATCTTTCGATACCACCTTTAGGCACTCGTCAGCTTTGACCCTAGCTTCCTATGTTATCACTCTAGTAATTCTCAAAGTTGTGAGATTTTGATTTATAGTTGCAAGAACTCTAGAGGTAACCACAAACCAACTTTTTAACTCTAAGATCTAGCCTTCTTATGGTTCAGAGATGGCTCTTTCTATAAGATTTAACTTTGTTTTGATTATAAGATATTAGGCTAGTTATGATTGTACAATTTGGTTTTGGTTTGGTTTGGTTTGGTGGGAAAAATCACTTAATGAGATGGACAGTGGGAAATGTGATTGTCCATTGGGCTAAGGAGTCAAAATTCAGGTAGACAGAACTAGGATCAAGGTAAAATAGTCAAATTTTTTCAGGGCAAAATAGTTAAGCCTTTTAAGATCTTGGAAGGCTATTTGGTGAAGTGGTATGATCGGGATAAAGAGCAATGAAGGGTTCTTTGATACGGAAAAAGGAAGTAGTAGGAAGAGGTCAAACGAAATAGGGAGCAATTAAGGGTTCCCTACTCTGGAAAGCAACAGAAAAATACAGGGTGCATTTAACAAATCCTGAAGTAATATTCTTGTTTATTCATTCAAATTTGGAACACATATATGGATGCATGAAACAAAGAAGATAAACAATGACAAGTAGAAAGTAATTCACTTCAATGGCTCATCACATGAATCCTGAAATATGATGCTATTTGATCTGATCCAGTCTGCTACTCGAAATTTGCAGCACAAAAGCCTTCAAGTCCAACAAAAATGACTATAGAAATCTTCAACAATTTGTTCCACACTAATACTTCTAAAGATGAATTATTTATACAATATAGTTTACAAGATATCCTAGAATGCTTCTAGGAATTATCTAAGGAAAATATAAATATCTTTACAACAAAATAGAGACAGCTGCTTAACAAATCAGTGAGCTGTTTTATTGTTCCAAATAAAATAGAAACTGATTGTAGATAAGGTGCAGCTGGCTTCCTTGGTGTCCTCTTTGTTGGCCAAGATATTTCAATTCTGTTTTTGAAATCTGATCTCTTTACCTTATACTCTTTCACTCTGATTCCCTTTATTCTCTGTAAAATTGTTTTTACTGTTGTAATAAATTTGTTTTGACTGAAAATTAGCAAACTGTTTTTTTCATCTTATATGCCTTTTAACTTTCACAGTAAATCTGTAAGTGATTGCCAAGCTTCCTCATTTGGAATTTGTATCTTCTTTAACTTCTTGAAATTCTCATCCGCCTCAGTATATCTGGCAAACATTGGCTTTATGACAAACAAAAGTCTTATCTCATGTTGCAGATAGAATAGATCTTCAAAACTTCTAAGTAAAACCTTCCTTGTTGGAGTACCTTGTCCACTTTTCTTTTCAACCTGCTCTTTTGCATATTCTCTGACCTTCTTATTGTAATCTTCCCGTGGCATTAATTTGTCATTGATGACCAAAATATTAGGCAAACTTCTTTGCCTCAAGTTTTCAAATTTAACCATAATCTTGGTTATGGCTATGTTCATACTCTCACATTTTTCTTCAAGTAGTTTCATTATATTCGTCTTTGAGATGACTTTCCTTAGTTCAAGGATTGTCTCTGTTCTATCAGTTATTTGTATTTCTTCTGTAACGAATATAATTCGTATAAAATAGAATAAATACAAATAAATATAATTAGTAGCTAATCAATTAGGATTATGTTAAGTAGTCATTAGTTAACTAAAAAGGCATGTCTAAAAGACATGCCTAGTCATGAAAGGTCACCTGCATAAGTATAAAAGCAGGGCCTCATTGTAACTTTCAATCATCTTATATCTTATATCATATCAATAAATATTTATTATTATAAATACCTCTTGTGTATTTTTATAATTAAAGCCATTTTTGCTATTAAGCCAAAAAATCTACAAGTCTTGCTGCTACAGAAACCAAATCTACAAGTTCCGCTGCTACAGTGGTATCAGAGACATATTGAAGCCAAGTTGAAGCTATGGCACACAACATCGTTCTACAAGCCTACGAACGTAGTTTACAAGCCTATGGACATAGTTTACCACACTATGTGCCAGTACATGGAAATCATCAACGATTAGAAAAGTCATGCGAAGAAAGTGAAAAAATTAATAAAATTCTAGGAAAGCTTCAGCAATTAGAGAATTCATGTGCAGAAGTCACAACACGTTTTAAAAAAAATTCTGCACGTTTTAAATTTTTTTTTGCAGTAATCCATAATAGAGAAGATGAACAATTTCATAAAAATGTGGAAAAAGAAAAAGAAGAAAATCATGAGAAACAAAAAGATGAAAAATACTGTAATAATGAGAAGGAAGTTAGTTATGCCAAGGGAAAATCAAGTGGAACATCCATGGACAATTCAAGCAAATATATTCCTCCACCAATGCGTAATAAAGGAAAAAAGGAAGAGAAATGTTGGAAGTGTGGAGACAAATTTTTAGCAGGACATAAATGTGCTTTTTATACAAGAAATATCGTTGACAGCAACAGTAAAAAAACGGAAAAAGATGATGCTGAAAATAATGATGGAGAAACATCAATAGGAGAGGGCAAAGATGTTCAGGAATTGAGAGAAATGCTGATGATGGGTATAGATCAGGAACAAGGGTGTGCTGCATCATCCAGTGGTTTTATTAATGATGTTGATTGCATTCAGAAATTTTTTGATGATAGAAACCGTGGGCATACCAGAGTAGCATTTGAGAAAAAGGACTTCGAAATTTCTATTGGGGAAGAAGAAGCTACAACCCGTTTTAAGAAAAATTATGTAGAAATCCATAATAAAGAAGAAGATGAAATGAATGAGAATGATAATGAAAGTGGATATGTGACAACTGAAGAGGAAGAAATTCTTCTCCAAGATAACAAAATGTCTAGAAGCATCGATCACACTACCCATGAGCCAACTTTAGATGAGAAAGTTTCATCAAGCCAAGCTTCTAATATTACGATG
Source organism: Pinus albicaulis (assembly GCA_034641835.2). Taxonomy (NCBI): domain Eukaryota; kingdom Viridiplantae; phylum Streptophyta; class Pinopsida; order Pinales; family Pinaceae; genus Pinus; species Pinus albicaulis. The sequence goes on from CM076573.1 coordinate 20,842,027, forward strand.
GGTGAAGCAGGGAAGAAGAAAGAAATTGCATAAGAGATTGATAATCATAATAATATAGATGATAAAACACAGAAGCAAATTCTACCTCCTCCAGTTCTTGGATCATTGCAATCTCAAATAATGGCATCATTTACTAATGACATCAAACAATCAATCATATGCACAACTGTTTCAGCTCAGTCAGTGCCAATTGTTGAGACAGTTGCAGCTTGTGCCTCTGTTTTCACTCCAAAACTAAAATTAAAAACCTCTGGCCATGAAAATTCCAAAGGTGATTTTGTTAAAGTATCAGGTTCATCAGCAAGGGAGCATTCAAAAAAGAAATCAAAAGAAAAGAATCAACTAAAGACGCCTCCTACATTGAAAAATGACGATTCAAAGGAAGCTTTAATCTTTTCTTCTTATTTGACTAGAAAGGTCAGGAAGAAGATATTAAAATTACCTCAAGAACCTGATTTTGTTTTTGTTGTCTGTTTTTCAAGTCTTGTTGGCATTTCTTTGTCTGATGATAAAGGTCTCCAACCAGTGGAAAATACGAGACAAATTCAAGAAGCTGTCTATATCAGTTTTAATCAGAAACTTGAAATTTTGGATATGAAATTCTTGTATGATTGTTCAATGCCCACAACTGCAGTTTTGTACCAATACCAAGATAATATTCATAATGACCAACGACATCTGAATACATATGAAGTAATACATATGAGGTTGATCTAAACGGCAAGGGCTTTAACGAGGAATCTTGGTCACAGGCCAATGTGGATGATGGTGCTTGTATGTTAATACTCGTGCTTATGATTTTAGGAAGGCTTATTATAATTAGTGAGCAATCACCACTGATTAGTTACAAGGGATTGACATTACACAATAAGAGAAGCTCTATCAAGTCGGTACCCACAGATCCTAAATTTCCAAAAACAACTGCCCTCGTGAACTCGTTACCAGGTAATATGAAGAATCGGTTGCAAAAAGGTGTCCTCACAATTGAAAGAGAGTTGGTAGCTTCTTCGATTGAGTATGGAGATCGAAGACTTGCGTACGACTTGCAGTTCTGTTACTGCTATCAGCGTTATTTGGCTCCTCGTCAACCCGCACAACCAACTGTTGTGTTCCCCGCAGTCGTGCTCCCGCCGTCATGTCCCAGTCCCCCGCATCATTCAGAAACAGTCTACCGACACCGATTTGATGACGCGAGGCTTTGTCAAGCAAATAAACAAGTCGTTTTTTTCTTTTTCGGGTCCACGGTCAAAAGACGTGACTTTTGGGGTTGGTGGTTAATTAATTTGGCGAACAATATTTAATTAAAATTAAACCACTACGACCTACGGCTAACGTTAAAACAAGGTCCTGGGGATGAGACGTGATTTGTGCATTAAGGTTAATTACTTTTGAAAATTACATTTAAACATAAAATTAAAAATATACTATATTATATATAATATAGTTATATATATTAAATTAATTAATTTATATAAATTGATTAATTTAATAAATTAATTTATATAATTTGATTAACAAAAAAAAATAAAAAATCACATGGATTTAGGACAGTGTGAAAAATACAAGGAAGGTACCAGTGATGAATGACATGCCTAGCAGATAACCCCAGTGAAAAAAATTATCGAAAGATTAAGCTTTGAGGACAAAGCTTCTGAAGGGAGAGGCAATGTAACGAATATAATTTGTATAAAATAGAATAAATACAAATAAATATAATTAGTAGCTAATCAATTAGGATTATGTTAAGTAGTCATTAGTTAACTGAAAAGACATGTCTAAAAGACATGCCTAGTTATGAAAGGTCACCTGCATAGGTATAAAAGTAGGGCTTCATTGTGACTTTCAATCATCTTATATCGTATGTCATATCAATAAATATTTATTATTATAAATATCTCTTGTGTATTTTTATAATTAAAGCCATTTTTGCTATTAAGCCAAAAAATCTACAAGTCTTGCTTCTATAGAAACCAAATCTACAAGTTCCGCTGCTACATCTTCTAACTCCTGCCTATTTTTATTGTTGAGAAATTTGATCAATTCTATGGCTTGCTCAGGTTTAGTACTTAGCTCATTTTTGGTTTTTTGAATTTCTACTAGTATTGCTTTTAGTAAATCTCTCTGTTAAAAAATCACTTGAATTCAGGGTCATGCATCATTGATAGCTTCAATGATTTTGTTCCATAAATAGTTTTTCACATATGATATTGGTTCCTTTAAGGTCAACTCCTTTTGAAGCTTCTTCAATTCTTCATTTAACCTATTAGCTCTTTGCTCATGAGTTTTAGCATGTATTTGAGCTAACTTGTTTGTATTCTCAAGGTTATCAATTATCTTTTTCAATCTGTTAATCTCACTTGTCTGAAGTGACATTTCTTCCATGGCTTTTACTAGTTTATTAGCCTCATTTGTGGGCTGAGATGCTGTAGTGGATGACTCTGTAGCTGAAGTTGTAGGTGATGTCACTGGCACTGCAGTAGCCAGTGGTTCTTTGGGTGCCAACTCTTCTGCCAGAGTTGAAGGCACAACAATAGTAACCATAGGAATTACTGAAGGAACTCCTTGTGCTTTTGTTGTTTCCCTTTCATGGACAAGTTTGTCCATTTGAGTCTCCATTTCTTTGATATGTCCTGTTAACTGAAAGATTAAGTTCATCATATCATCCTTCTGAGTTTGTTCTTGTATAAATTCCTTAGCTTGAGAATGTTCAGTTGATGGAAGTTTAAGCTGTTTCCTCAATGCTGCAATGTTCTCATTTTTCTTCTTCACTAACTGCTCTGCTGCTTTCACATTTTCAGGATCATATACAACTTGCAAGACCAAATCTTCTAAAGACTTAATCCTTAGTTCTTTAGCATATAATGAGGCTTTGTCAACCTTCATTTGATTTTTCATGTTTATGATTGTGTACTGAAGTTTTTGAACACTCATAGATTTGGTTGTAATAGTAGAATACAACATCTCTGAACTATGTCTATGAAATTCTATTTGATCAAGTGCATGAATTTTCTCTGTTTGTACTTCTAGATCAACCTTTTTGTAGTCTGCAGCTGTCTTTGGAGTCTTCACTGTAGGCTGTAACACTGACATGATCAACTTTTTATTTGAGTAATCAAAGGCAGGTAGAAGTATGTTTTGTACACTAGGTGTTTGCTTCAAATATTGAGAGTAAATCTCATTTTTTATCTCTTCATTCTTTGTCTTGATTTGTTTATATTTTTCCCTCATATCAAGGTCCTTTTCTTCTGCTGTCTGTGAAGATGATGTTTCCATTTCTGTTTTTTCTCTATCAAATATGCATTTGAATTATCAATTTGTTCTTCATTCAGACTTTATGTAACCGACTCATTTCTGATGATTGTAGCAACATCTTTATTGGTTACTGGGACATCTGTGTCTTCAACCTCAATAGTCACTTTCTCTTTACCCACTGGATTTGTTTTAGGCTTTTTATTATATCTTAACTTGAACCTAGTCTCAGTAGTGGTTTCAACAACATAAGAACCTTCTTCTCTGACTCTCTTGGTGGCTTTTTCTATTTGATTTGCAGTTTGTAAAGTGTGACTAGTATCACCTTGCTTTACTGCATTTATTAAAGTGTTTTCTGTCCACTCAATTTGATTGACATATTTCTCAATCTCTGGTTTTTTCTCATGAATGTAGGGTGTTAGTTTACATTTAATTCTCATTTTACTCAATATTCCTTGTGGATCATAGTTCCAGGAGAAACTCTCTTCAAATTTGTACTCTAGTAATTGTTTGGCTGCTTCTATCTCTGCATCTCTATGATTACAAATGAATGGTACCACTTGATTTTTTTAGCTTGAATTGTGTTTTCTTCTTTGTTGCTAGAAAGTTAATAGAATCATAATTCAATATTTGCCTGATATATTCCAAGGCAAAACCCCTCATTGGTACAAATTTGGGTAGTTTGTAGGGTAGAAGATTAGAGTCAAAAACTCTAATTTCTGTGTGTTTCTCATACAAATATCAATTTCTAGTCCTTTTCTATTCAGATAGATGTAGGATTTTCTTCATTTCGTCATTGATCCTTGGCTGTTTAGTGTTGGTCAACATATTGATCAATGGATGGACAAAATTATCAGTAAACTCTGCAAAAGTGAATTCTAAGGATTCTTTTCTAATCAATGAAGTCTAGAAGATGACTGGAAGTGGTTTTTCTTCTATATCAAGCTTTTGTAGAGTTATAGGGAACTTATCTACTTGAAAATACAAAAACATATGGAATAGAAAATATGTGTATCTAAACACTCCTTCAGTTGATAACTTGATTAGTTGATCATGGATATTGTCAGCAATATACTCAGCATAATTGAAAATTACAGAGGGAGGCTGTCCTGGTGTAAAAGTAGATAGGAACCCTAGGATGGAATCATCAGTATGCTCATCCGTAAAGTATCCTAGGATGAATGACAACATAGAAATTACATGCCTTGAACATTCTAGAAATTTTGAAGTGGAATATGGAGGATTGATTTGAGGAATTTCCACATGTAAGAGCATGAATATTTGAAAGATCTAGAATCTTTTGGGAGAATCAAGGCCAATGTACAACTTGGTAAGTGCTTCTATGGACAAAGGAAATGCTTGAGGATCAGGTTTGAGCTGTAACATTTGATTTATGGACTCAGTAGTAATTGTAAAATGTACTTCTTTGTTTGCATTCATTATTGTTCTTTGTTCAGACACATAATAATTTTGACACAACCTAACCAGCGCTAGGCATGAATGAGTGACTGGGACAACATATTTGGGCAAGTTTGATTCCCAAATTTGGACTTCTTCCACCTGATCTAAGGACTTTTCATAGTTCTAGCAGTGGAGGTCTAATAAATTGAATTCAACAACATGATATGCTATTTTATAGTCAACATCTGCTAAGGGAATGTGCTCAATGTCTACAACAAGAGGTTTTAGAGGATTCACAATGATGACAGTTTTAGAAGATACAGCTGCAGTATATTTAGGCATTTTTAAGCTTTTAGGACTACAAAAACTCTATTTTTAGGCTTTCTGATTACTTATGTAAGATTAAACAGTTTACAGAAGTATTTTTGGATTTTGACAGAGATTCTTAGATTTAAAATAGGCAGAATATGGTTCTTTTCTTGGATTTTTCCTTCAGTTTTTTATTTTCATATGTATTTCAGACTTTCCTTGGTTAGAAAACAAGAAACAGGGGTTTCTTGGGCCTTTTTAATGGATAATTGGACTAAAAATCGCTTGAAATCAAGCACAGAGGTTCAGGCTACCTTCAGAGGATTTCTGGACTTTAATTGGAGTTTTAGATAGTCATAGAAAACTAAATAAACTCAATATTTTCCTTAAAAATGAGCGTAGTCTAAAACAGGCTTTCGTAAAAATTTTGCCATGGTTTTGCCTGTTTTTGGTTCTTTTTTAATAGTCTTTCTTGGACAAATTTAATCTCTGATTATATTTATTTTTCTATCAAGTTTCTTTCAAACTAATAACAGGCTTGATTTCTTGAAAAATACCTGTTTTACGTAGGTATAGGTATTTTAAAATGACTCGGAGGCATTTAACAGGTTCTTGGTGTCTTTTGGAAGTTTTGTTGGGCTTTCAACAATCTTCAATGGTGAATACAATCTTTACACTGATTCTGGGCATAAAAATCATATACATGCTTCTTTCTCTGAGTCAGAATAGCCAATATAGCTGATGAATGTAGAAAAAGGGATAATTGGTGTGTTATGTGGGGTTATTAGGCAAATTAGGGTTGAATTGGCCTGCAATAAATGGCAGTCATACCGGGAAAATAAGCGATTTTGTAACTTCACAGGATAGAAACCGCGAGTGGTTATCGCATGGGTCTAAGGTGGTAAGTGGTTTGAAATGAATCGGATGTGATCCAATGAATATAAGCCACGTGGAGGAGGGAGAAAAAGGCTAAACAACCTATTTCACATAGGAATGAAAAAGTTAACATCGCACAACTTAAATTGCGATATGGGCAATTGATCGTTGGATTGGTAAGGACTTATGAGAACGGTCAAGATTAAATCTGGAAGATGCTTGGGATTTCGGAGTGGGTCCGAGTTTATCAATGTGGCGGGATGGATTTTTTAACATTATAAATATAAATTTAAAATGTTTAAAACCTTGGGTTATATGATAGGCAGAGGGGTAATGTCACATGTTTTTTATTAAAACATTTTAACATATATTTCAACCAATAATGCGGGCGCATGTATTAATATATAGTATTTAAACCTTTTGACAAGTGTTTAAGAACCATAGGGGCAGGGATTATTTTTATATTGGATATGTTTAAACCTATGGGAATAAAGGGCGGGGATTATTTCGTCACATGGGATATTTCAACATAGGTTAAAACTTTTAATTAAAGGGTTTTGGGGTTATTTATTTATATAGGATTTAATAATATATGGAAAGGGTTTAGAATAAGGAGTTAATAAATATAAGTTAGAAATTAATATGAAAATAAAGGTGTAATGTAAAAAAATGAATTAAAATACAAAATTTAAAACTAAGTAAAGTGTAAATATAGACAAATAAGGATAGTTTGTCCCTTTATTGTTTTTCACACTTAAACTTAGGACAAATTTATTTTGTAGGTTATGAATATTTTTTGAATGGAGATGAAATTAATTATGTAGGGTTTTTACTTTTGCTAAGAAAAAATGTGTTTTTACTTAGGAAAATGGATTTATGACTTTGGAAAAGGGTAAATATGCTAATGAAATGGGTTTTACGTAGGAAATCCAATATTTTTAACCAATCAGTGATCGAGCCTTGGGTCTGGCCCCAACAGAAGTCAAAGAAATGCTCTAAGCCTCTTTAACTGAAGGTTTAGAATACTGGGTTATTGTGGGGGAGGGAAAATTATTAATTTTTGCCCGATGATGCTTTATTACATGCTTTTGCACAACTACTTTCTACCTACTTATCATTATTTCTAACATTTTTTACTTCATTTTCATAGGTGCATTTAAGCTTGCAACCCTAAATCCATTTTTCTTTCAAAGCATAAAAACTATCTAAGTCTAACCTTATTTCATTCGAGGGCTCAGATTAAATTGTTGAGCTCCTCATTTATTCTCTAACTATCTATTGATTTTTCAAGTTTAAACTGTTTGACATATCTTTATTTTCTATCTAAAACATAAAATTAAAAGCATGAAAAGTTAAGATTAATCTGTTTAACTGATCATGGATTATGGCATTTATTGAAAATCTGCACATAATCATTATTCTTGCAGTAAAAATAAATAGTAGTGGCATTTTGACTTTCTCACTTTTACGTCTTATTTTTATCTCTTTTTTTTTTTTGGTCTACTCTTTTCTAAGTTCTTTGATATCTCTTCTAGGACTTTCACCCTCTTTTCATTTTTTATTATTTTCAAAATATGGTAAAACAACTTGCAGAAAGCAATGTATGTACATATTTACAAGACTATCAAAGTCAATTAAATAATTACGAACCCTATTTTTATAGGACCCTAACAGTGGCTCCACATGGGGATGGAATTTCTTGGTGAAATGTCAAGAACTTTGAGACTAGTAGCCTTTGAATTTTGACTGTGATGATCCTATAAGTATTTTATGATCTCTGCATTTATACATACTTATGATATTTTACCTCTCAAATTTTAGGGGCTTCTCTTCGGGCTTCAACTTTGTTTTGAAAACATCCAATCAAATCTAAGATATTCAATGTATATGTACAATGGTCAAAGTAAATGAAACTAACTATTTGTTATCTTAGAGGAGTAGTAGTGCTTCAGCACTCTGCCATTTACTGGTCCATCTAGCATTGTTGATCCATCCATTTCTTTTAGGTAGAAAACATTGTTACCTCTGTAACCATAAATTACATAAGGTCCTTTCCATAGAAAATCAAATTTTCCATGTTTACCTTTGTCTTCTCTTATTGAATCCCATTTTAACACTTTGTCTCCAATGTAGAAATAATCTTCTTTAGTCTTTTTGTCAAAAAATTTCTTTATCTTATCCTAGATAACTTGAAAATTAATGTAAACCTTTTCCCTTGTTTGTTGCAAGTGAATAGCTTAATTAATCGTTCTTTGAATATCGTTTGTTTCAACCTATAATCCTTGGATAATTTTCATTACTGGTACTCCTAAGGAGGATGGAAAAACAACATCCATTCCATAGACAAGTTGGTAAGGGGATGTACCAATAGATTTTTTAGTTGTAAGTCTATCTGCCCATAAGGCATTGACTAACTTCTTGTTCCAAGTCTTTTTGTTATCTTCAAGTAACTTTTTGATGATGTTTACAAGGCTCTTATTTGAAGATTCAGCTAAGCCATTACCTTAAGGGTAATATGCAGTAGAATGACCTAGGGTAATCTGATATTTATGGCAAAAGCCAATCATATTTTTAGATTAGAATGCTGCTGCATTGTTAGTAATTATCTTTTGGGGACATCCAAATCTTGAAAGTATGTTGCTTTCTAAAAATGAGATAATCACAATATTTGTGGCTTGCCTAAAGGGTATGGCTTCAATCCACTTGGTAAATCAGTGGTTGTCATAATCCACTTGTGTTGGGCTGATGATGGGGGGTGAATTTTTCCAATGAAGTCAAGACTCCATTTTTGAAATGACATTTTTGTTGATATGGGCTTTAAGGGCAGGGGCAACATCTTTTTCTTACCCTTAAATATTTGACACTTGTGACAGGAGGTCACATACCTTTTAACATCTGTAAACAAAGTAGGCCAGTAAAAACCAGCTCTCATGATTTTGTCTGCGGTCTGAGTCACCATTTCTTCTTGATCATCAACTTGGGCAATAAAATTTATGTCTAGGGCATGACAATTTGATTTAGCCATGAGTTTGGCTAAACCTTGACCTTTTATCAGTGTTGTGGGTTTTATCTCTATGTCATATTCTAAAATAGTGGCAATTTACTTACCTCTTCTTCCATTGGGACCATCCTGAGTACTAATGTATTTTATTACAACATTTGGGACATAGGCAATGATGTGAGAATAGAGTATCTATACTCTGAAATATTTAATGGATTTTACCAAAGCTAGGCCCTGTTTTTCCATGATATTGTATTCCAAAGTTGCATCTCTAAGAGTTTTGCTAAAGAAAGCTATGGGATGTTCATAACCCTGGTAATTTTTCTGCAGTAAAACTGCAGCAATGGTGTGCTCTGAAGCAAATGCAAAATGATGAAATCCTTTTTGAAACCAGGACTTATAAGGACTAGAGTTTTGGTTAAGGCCTCTTTGATGGATTCAAAATATTGTTTGGCCTCAACAGTCATTTAAGAACTGAATCTTTTTTCAGCATATTATTTAGTTCTCTAGTTATCTAAGCTAAATTGGAAATGAATCTTTTTAAAAAGTTAATTTTTCCTAGAAAAACTTGTAACTCTTTTATGTTTCTTGGTGGACTGATGTTAAGAATTGCTGGTATTCTTGCAGTATCTATTCTAATTCCTTCCTTAGAAATTATGTGTCCTAGTAATTTGCCTTCTTCTAGTCCAAATAGGGTTTTCTTAGGATTTAATGAGATGCTAAACTTTCTACACTTTACAAAACCTTGTCTAAGATGATCCAAGTGTTCATTATCAGTCTTAGAAAATACAATTATGTCATCTAAGTAAATTACTAAAAACTCATGAATTTCCTTTGCAAAGGCTATATCCATAGCTCTTTGAAAGGTAGCCCCTGCATTCATTAAACCAAAAGGCATTTTTACATATATAAAAGTGCCCCAAGGATTAGTAAAAACTGTTTTGGCTTGACCTTCTGGTTGGACTAAAATTTGGTTGTATCCTGAAAATGCATCTAAAAGTGAAATCTTAGAAGATCCAGCTACTCTTTGTAATATGTGATCCATTTTTGGTAAAGGATAGTTATCTTTTAAGGATACTTTGCTTAGATTCCTAAAGTCAACACATAATCTAATCTCTCCTGTCTTTTTTATGGTTGGAAGTAGGTTAGAAACCCAATCAGAATATTTGATTGGTGTAATTATCTGTGCATCGTACATTCTTTTTACTTCATTTTCTATTAAGGGCATCAAAACAGGGTTGATTCTCCTTAACTTTTGTTTAAAGGGATTTTGATCTTCTTTTATAGAAATTTTATGTTGAATTATATTGGTGTCGTAGGATTTTAGGTCTTCATAACTCCAAGCAAAAACATCTTGGAATTCCTTAAAAAGAGCAATATATTTTTCCTTTTCCTGTTTAGGTAAGACTTTGGAAATTTTAATCATTTTGGGTTTCAATTCTGTGCTTATGTTGCATTCCTCAATGTCAGATCTAAGTGGCTCCATTTTGGGTTTTCTAGCAACATCATTTGAGTCAAACAAATCTCCTAAAAGAGTTAAACCTCTTGGTAAGAAATTATCTTTGAGATTTAATACTTCAGATTTATCATCAATTATCTCATCAATTTCTACTCTCTCTAAGTTATCTATATCTGATTGACTAAAATTAGTTGGTCTAGGAAAATTTACTTTATTTACGTCTACATTATTCATATCTCTTTCACTATATAAATCTTGATCTATGGTACAATCAAAGTCTATTTTACAGTTCTGAAATTGACCTTCATTATTGATAAAATGGTAAATTTGTTGTCTTGTGAAAAAATCTGTCAATATTTGAAGTTATCTGGGATTATTGGTCTGTGTTTTACTTCTGCAGTATATTTATGATTGGGCTGAAAAGGTAAATTACAAGTACTAGCAAAAGTTTCTAAGGAGTGTGCTTGTAAGTTTTGCTTTCTAGGTATTACAAAGAAATTACATTCCAACAAATCATCAATCGAATCTAGTACATTCTCTCTATATTGGCCTAGTCTATGATTGTAAACATAATATTCACCTTTAATTTGTTTTACAATCAACTCTGAGTCTCCCATTATTGCTATTCTTTTACCTCCTAAGTTTTTAATGATCTGGAGTCCTAAAATGAGGGCTTCATACTCAGCCATATTGTTGGTGCATTTGAAATTCAATCTGAAAGCATGGCCTTCTGCATGATTTTTTTCAATGTTAGTTATCGAAACTCCTGCTCCTGTGTTAGGTCCCTATATTACTAGTATAGTCCCTTATTGTTGTTAGTGTAACCCCCTTATTGTTATTATTGTACGCTTGTAACCCCCATATTGTTATTATTGTGCCTTTAAATTATTATTGTTAGGTCGGCTAGGATTACATTGTGGCCCCATGGACTCCTATATATAGAAAGGAGGTTTTGTAATTTGAATCATCCAAGAATTGTTCATTCATGTAATGTATTGGAGGTTTCCCCCTCGAAGTTGCTTATTTATAAGACATTGATATCTCTTTTCTTCTCTTTTTGGAGCTGGTTTCACAACATTTGGTACCAGAGCTTTGAGATTCTAGGGTTTCGCTGTACCAAATAGGTCATCGTGGCATTTTCGCTATAATTTTTTTCTACGAAGGTTCAAGATCTGAAATTGTTAGAGTGCGAAGCCAAAATCTTGAGGAACATTGTCACAAAATTTCAAAGCTTGGTTCACAATATTTTCGGAGATATGATCTGTGCAAGTTAGGTCATTTTGCAGGCTCCCGAATTTAACCTAAACAGGTCATCGTGGTATTTTCGTAATAACTTTTTTCTACGAAGTTTCAGAAGCTGAAATTTTTAGAGTGCGAAGCCGCAATTGTGAGGAACATCGTCGCAAAATTTTAGATATTGGTTCACACTATTTTCATAGATATGATATGTGGAAGTTAGGGCTTTTTGAGGCTTCTGAATATCATCTCAAAGAGGTGATCATGGAAAAATATTCATAGCTCTCTCTCTGAGCATCGGATTGGAATGGTATAAATAGTGGCCGCAAGAACACAGACTGTAGTTTTCGGTCTATTAATTTTAGAGCCAAAGGAGGAAACAGTGACACGTGGCAAGTCGTACAAGTTCGCTCTACTGAATCAGTGCAAAATTGGGTCATTGTGGGAGATTGGACATAACTTTGCCTTGAAGAATCCAAATCGGGTCAGACCTGTGGCATTTAAAAGAAACTTCAGAGGGCTACTACAGGGATAGATTTCAAATATTGAGGATCCATAATTATAGAGATAATTCATTTCAATATCGAGCTCCTCAAAAGCAAGTAAAATGTGTGTATTTTTTTTTTGAATTGCATAAGTCTTGTTTGAAGAATCAAGTTGAATTGATTCCAAGTGCATATTGTAAGATAGATATCAGTATTGTATTTTAAAATGGCCCATAAAAAGAATTCAACACCCATTAAGCCTTTAAAAAGCTCTACTATGACTCATGAAGACGAAGAATGGCAACATGACATATCAAAATTACAAGAGCAATTGCAACAAATTCGCTGTCGCAAAGAGCAACAAAAAATGACATGGAAGTTTTGAAGAAAGACGTGGAAACTAAGATGGATGGTTTGAAGAAAGACGTGGAATCTAAGATGGATGGTTTAAATAATGGCATGGAATCTAAGATAGATGGCATGGAAGCTGGCATGGAATCTAAGATGGATGACATGGAAGCTAAGATCGATGAGAAAATGGAAAACATGAAGAATGATTAAAAAGAAGACATGGAAGGTTTGACAAAGTTGAGACAATAAATGTTTCCTAATGGTGAAAAGATAGTAGAGGAAACTCGTGATGAGAACAAAATAAATGTTAATCATGATTTCATAAAATCTAATGCTAGTGGGAAGAACCACCATATTCTAAAAATGGATATGAGGAAGTTTGATGGAAAGGATCCTGTTGTTGGGAAAAATACTGAGAGGGGGGGGGGGTGAATCAGTATTTACTGCATATTCAAAACTTTTACTTTTTCTTGTTTCTAAAACTCATACGCGACTTTCCTGAAACAGACTCGCGTATATACACGGATACCCTTTATGAAACTAGCGTATACACAGATATCTAATTATGTCATTAGATATTCACTTGAATCATTCCATCATTCATTCATCAGATGTTTAATAAATAGTAAACATGTGCAGTAAGAACAGAGTAAACCATCACACAAAGCATCACACATGAACACCAGGATTTTTAGGTGGAAACCCAAGTCGGGAGAAAACCACCGCTGCAGTTGCTCAGCCTTCAATATTTTATTATAGAGAAAACATCTTACAACATATGTCCTGGCGCAGACTTGACCAGCACGCAGGCACCCACCTGCGCTCGTTTACCAGCCTCTCCTGGAAGGGAGCTACGACCCCCTGACTCGTTTACCAGCCTCTCCTGGAAGGGAGCTACGACCCCCTGATCTCGTTTACCAGCCTCTCCTGGAAGGGAGCTACAACCCCCTGACTGAAGGCTACAACCCTCGGCACCTCTTCGGACCACGTTTCATCAATTTTCACACTGGATCCAACAACTTCAATAGAACAATACTTGTAGGCCACGTTTCATCATATTTTCAGACTGGACCCTCTTCATACATTTAAGCTCAATCATACAACCAAACTGATGCAGACAACTCAGAACAGTAGAATACAGATAGCAGCAATACAGCAGAATAGATTAGTCATTTCTTACCACAGACTTCAGCAAACCCTAGTTTGCATACGCGCTTTCACTTCACTGATGTCGCGTATATACGCGCTTCCATTCACACAAACCAGCGTATACTTCTGTACATATTATAGAACCAATTTAATTGCGCATACGCGCTTTTCTTTCAGTGAAGCCGCGTATATACGCGCTTCCTCTTCGGCGAACTAGCGTATGGTTCTTCAGAGATTTTAGGTCATTGCATTTCTTCAGAACAGATGCTTCACACAGATTTAACCCTTCACTTCAGACAAATGTTCGCCTCTTCTTGGATCTAATCATTCCATAAACAGATCTAGCAAATACAAGCACATTTCAGATCTAGATCCCCTTCTTCATCATTGGTGCATCATACATTCAGACTTATCATTCAAGTGTAACCCTTTCCATTCAGATCTACTTCAAAGAGAAGTATTCATTCAAGCTCAGACATCTTGCACCCACACTCATGATTTGCACAATGAATTTCTTCTCCTTATATAGGTTTATCCTTTTTCAATACCACGGGCCCCTTTTTTCAATACCATGAGCCTTCAATACCACGGGCCCCTTTTTCAATACCATGAGCCAAAACAATACCATGAGCCTTCAATACCATGGGCCCCTTTTTCAATACCATGAGCCAAAACAATATTACTTCCGATGGTATTCCTGGACGGAGTCACATAGACGAATCATTACCCAATACAATGGGTCAATACCATGGTGGTCACCCCTGGTTTTGCACTTTTAGAGCGCTTTAGCCCATACGCGACTTTGCACGTTCTTTTCCGCGTGCATACGCAACTTCCCTTAGACAGATCCGCGTATGTCTTGAGACATACTCTTTCACCATAGATTTAGCACAATCTGAATTCCTTTCTTCACTGCCTTCTGTACTCACTGTAGATACATCAGATTTACTTCATTAAGAACATATTCTATCAAGCACAACTTCATCAAGTAAGTTGTCATCATTTTCATCAAGGTGGGTTGCCATCAAAGACAACACTTTGCATCATATTTCCAACACCTGTAACATGCATATTATAGATGGAGCAATATTTTGATCTCCATAATGTGCAAAACACACAAAAGGTACACATTGCAAATTTACATTTAGAACAAAATAAATTTGTATGGTATCGATGGCTTTGCTCCCGTAAAAAAATTGTCACTTGGTCAATTTTTACGGAGGAAATGATAGAACATTATGGAGATAAAGAGCCAGCACTTCTTTAGCTTAATTCGTTAAATCTCAACAAAAAGGTTTAGTAGGGAAGGAAGCATTGAGACTAAAATTGCAGGAAATAACATAAGGGTGGCCAGTATTCAAACTTTATGAATTGATCTCTTCATAGGTACTTTAAAGGATAACATCCAACTTGGAAGTTCGCGTTTGGACTGTTAATTATTACAGAAAGGCATTAGGATAACCAAGAAAATTTGAATGTAAATTATAGTGACAAGAGCCTACCACTCACTTCTTTAAGAGGGAAGTGTTGTGCTACTTCTGAATTTACAACCTGAGTTATTTTGTCACAACAATTGGAAGAAAAAATGGGCCAAAGTGATTGCTACATTCAACATAAAATACACTCAGGTCTGGTGTGCTCGGAGAGCTATTTTATGGTGTGAAGAGGAAGAAGAAAATGAACAAGAAGAGGATATATACCAGGAACCAACCCAAGAAGAGGAAGAAATGAGTTCGACCATATCGTGTAATGCATTGGAAGGAATTACTACTCCTCAAACTCTCGAGATAGAAGGACATATCAAAAAGAAAAAGGTAATAATGTTGATTGATTCAGGTAGTACCCATAATTTTATTCATTGTAAGGTAGCTAAGGAATTGAATTGTTTCCTATACCCAACACCAGAATGTCAAATGATGGTGGCAAATGGAGGAACTATAAATCGCTCTAGAAAATGCCATAATATCAAGCTAACCATGAGGGAATATGTATTGAATAGTCCAATGCTTTCCATTCCTATGGGAGGTGCTGATGTTGTACTAGGAGTACAATGGTTACAATCTTTGGGGACGGTAGCTTTTAATTTTCAAGAAATTTTCAAGTAATTTTTTTTCAGAAGGAAAGGAAATTGAATTACGGGGTATTGCAGGGAAGTCGGGAAAGATAATAATCTCTAATGTCATGACAAAGCTTCTAAAGAAAGAACAATGAGGCATAATTGCACAATTATGCTCACTAGAAGTTCCAACATCAAAATCATCTATTTCTGTAGATCTCCAAAAAGTCTTGGACAATCACTCCAAGGTTTTTGAAACTCCAAAAGGGCTCCCACCTATTCATGATCATGATCATGCTATTCATTTGATTCCAGGAAGTGTTCCTCCAAACATCAGACCTTATAGATATCTTTATGTCCAAAAGAGCGAAATTGAACGTATGATTGCAGAAATGTTAGAGGCGGGTATAATTCAACCTAGTCAAAGTTCTTTCTCTGCTCCTAGATGGATCATGGCGCATGTGTCTAGATTATAGGGAGCTCAATAAGCTCACCATTGAAGATAAACTTCCCATTCCTGTGATTGATGAATTATTGGATGAATTACATGGAGCAATTTATTTTACCAAATTGGATCTTCGTTCAGGGTATCATCAAATTAGAATGAAGACTTAAGATATTCCAAAAACAACATTTCGAACTCATGAGGGTGATTATGAATTTTTGGTCATGCCTTTTGGCTTTACCAATGCACCTTCTTCATTTCAAGGGTTGATGAATTCCATTTTCAAACCTTGCTTTAGAAAATTTGTGCTAGTGTTTTTTGATGATATACTAATCTACAACAGTATTGGAAGGATCATGTTCAACATGTTGACAGGGTGCTCAAACTATTGCAGGAGAAACAATTATATGCACAAACATCCAAATGTTTCTTTGGAGTACAAGAGGTGGAATATCTGGGTCATATTGTATCTCACGAGGGTGTTAAGGTAGACCCTAAGAAAATTAAAGCCATTAAGGAATGGAAAGTCCCCACAACCATAAAGCAGTTGCGAGGATTTCTCGGGTTAACAGGGTATTATCGAAAGTTTGTTAAGAATTATGGGAGAATAGCAGCACCTCTAACAACATTATTGAATAAAGATGCATTTTCATGGACTCCTAAAGCAACTAAGACCTTTGAACATCTTAAAGAGGAAATGTGCCTAACACCAGTATTAGCTACGCTAGACTTCACAAAAACCTTTATTGTGGAATGTGATGCCTCAGGAAATGGAATTGGTGCTGTTTTAATGCAAGAAGGAAGACCCATTGCTTTTGGAAGTCGTCCAATCAAAGGAAAGTATTTACAGAAACCTATTTATGAGAAGGAAATGTTAGCAATATTGCATGCACTAAAGAAATGGAGAACTTACCTGATCGGAAGACACTTCAAGGTAAAAACTGATCATGATAGTCTTAAACACTTTTTGGAACAAAGACTATCTTCAAAGGAGCAGCAAAAATGGGTCACAAAGATGTTGGGTTATGACTTTGAAATAATATACAAAAAAGGGAAGCTAAATGTTGTTGTAGATGCACTCTCAAGAAAGAATGAAGAGGTGGAAGCATTTCTTTGTGCGATTTCTATTATCCAACCAGATTGGATTACCGAAGCAAGAGATGAATGGAAGAAGGACGAAGATGTGTGGACACTCATTCAAAAGTTGTAGCAAGATCCTAGTACATTTGATACATTTAGTTGGAAAAATGATTCCTTATGGTACAAAGATCGCTTATATCTTTCTAAGAATTCCCAACTAAAACAAAAGATTCTTTTGGAATTGCACACTTCTCCTTTAGGAGGACACTCAGGATTTTTAAAAACTTACCACAGGGTGAAGAAAGATTTTTTTGGGATGGCCTTAAATCTGATATTCAAAAGTTTGTGGCAGAATGTTTGGTTTTCCAGCAAAATAAAGTTGAGACAATTAAGACCCCGGGTCTTCTACAACCTTTATCCATTCCAAGTCAACGTTGGGAGGAGATTTCAATGGATTTTATCACAGGTTTACCTAAGTCCTAAGGAAAGAGTGTCATCATGGTGGTAGTTGATAGACTTACCAAGTATGCACACTTTTGTGCATTATCTCATCCATTTAAAGCAAGTAAAGTTGCTACTACATTTATGGACACAATTCAAAAGCTACATGGGAACCCAAGGGTTATTGTGAGCGACAGAGATCCCATTTTTACTGGAAATTTTTGGACGGAGTTATTTTCTTGTTTGGGTACTCAATTAGCTCATAGCTCATCTTATCATCCTCAATATGATGGTCAAACCGAGATAGTAAATAAATGTTTGGAAGGATATCTTCGTTGTTTTGTATCTGATAAACAAACACAATGGGTCAAGTGGTTACCTCTCGCTGAATGGTGGTATAACACTTCCTTCCATACTCCAGCAAAAATGACCCCATTTATGGCACTTTATGGATATCATCCACCATCCATCACATCATCTTTAAGGGAAAATTCGAAGGTTCAAGCAGTGGAAGATCACATCGAGCATCAGCAAGAAGTTCTCCAACTCTTAAAGGATAACCTGAATTTGGCACAAAATCGAATGAAACAACAGCAGATCAACATCGCAGCGAGAGAAGTTTTGATGTAGGAGATTGGGTATTTTTACGGCTACAACCATAAAAACAAATGTCCCTCAAGCAAGCTAAGAAGGATAATAAATTATCGCCAAAGTACCATGGTCCTTACAAGGTGTTGCAAAAGATTGGTACTATGGCATACAAATTGGAGCTTCCTGCTTTTTCACGAGTGCATCCAATTTTCCATGTTTCATGCTTAAAGAAGGTTATAGGTGAAAATATTCCAGTTCAAACAATATTGCAAAAACTTGATGAGGAAGGAAAAATCATATTGGAACTTGAAGCGGTCACGGAAACAAGAACTCGACAGCTACGGAATCGATCAATTTCAGAGTATCTCATCAAGTGGAAGAACTTACCCACTGAAGATTCTACATGGGAGGATGAGAATTTGATACAGAAGCACCCAGAGCTACTCAAGCGTTGAGGACAACAATTTTTTGAAGGATAGGGGCATGTTAGGTCCCTATATTACTAGTATAGTCCCTTATTGTTGTTAGTGTAACCCCCTTATTTTTATTATTGTACCCTTGTAACTCCCATATTGTTATTATTGTGCCCTTAAATTATTATTGTTAGGTCGGCTAAGATTACATTGTGGCCCCATGGACTCTTATATATAGAAAGGAGGTTTTGTAATTTGAATCATCCAAGAATTGTTCATTCATGTAATGCATTGGAGGTTGTCCCCCCGAAGTGGCTTATGTCTAGGGCATTGATATCTCTTTTCTTCTCTTTTGGGAGCTGGTTTCACAACATCCTGCTCCTAACTTGTTTACTGAGCCATCAAAGTCTAAATGCCATAAAGATTCATGAAAGATATTGTCATTGTTTTGTATTTTCTTTTTGTCTTTTAGTTCAATTTTGATTTCATTATTAGTTTCTAAGTTACATAAGATGAAAGAATCTAGATCAGTAGGAGTAACATAAATTGGGTAATTTATGCATCTTGCTGCACCACTTACCATATATTTCATCAATGTTTCCCTGTAAAGCTTATTTTTTTGACCAAAGACGGATATAGTAGCATATGACATGTCCAATTGTACAAATCCCTGTAATTTTGCTCTCCAAGAGCAAGATAATAACATTCCATATTTGGGAGGGATATCAGCTACTACAATGTCCATTAGTATACTCTTACCAGGATATTGAACTAATGTTACACACAAATCTTTAATTAAACCTAGGCATTTTACTTTGCTTGAATCAAATGAAAATAAATATTTGTAAGGCCTTGTAATGCCTAAATTCAGAGTTTCCATTATTGCTTTGGGCATTAGATTGTGGGAAGCTCTTGAATCTAACATTGCATTGTGTAAAATTTGGTCATGTATAGTTAGACTGATGTAAAATGGAGGAACTGCTCCATCTTGAAGCTTTCCATTCACATCAGGGCCAAAAATCAACTTTGGTTGATCACCATTTAAGTTTACAGAGTCTTCTCCATCATTCATGTTTAATGTTTCAGTGATTGTTGTTTTATATAAATCATGTTTTACCAATTCTGTTAAAGGAATTGGTATTTTTAACTTTGAAATTTCATTTTGTATATTGAAAGAAGCTTGTGATTTACTTATTTGAATTAACTCTTCCTTAGTAACTGTAGTTTGAGTGGGTTTATCTTGATTTCTACAGTTATGTTTTCATTTTCTGTTTGAGTTTCTTGGGTCTTACTGCTTTTTGTTTTCTTTTCAGGAACGGTTTGTGAAGCAGTAGATGTTTTTCAGATTTAGAATTGTCAAAAGCTGTTTTTGCAGTGGCAGTTTTTGGATCTGTTGATTTTGGATCAGCAGTGGGTGTTTTAGGATCTAAGTTTGTTGTTTTAACAAGATTAGGTGCTTTTGCAACAACAGATTTTGGTGAATCTTTTTTAGCTTGAGCAACTTCATCTGTTATGTCAACAATCTTTGTACTTGGTGAAATTTTAGGATTGGAAACTTTTTGGGAAGAACTAGAATTTTTGCTTATTTTCCCTAGGGAGAATTTGTAGAACTTTTGTTGTTAAGGCTTCTACTGTTTTCTTATTTTCAATTTGTACTGTTTTCTTAATAGAAGGTTTAGTATTTTTCTTATTCCTAAGGTTATATTTCTTATGGATTTTTTTTTTTTTAATTTTTTATGGCAAAATCATAACCTTGTTTATAATCAACTGATTCACCTGAATCTAATTGGAGTTGTTAGAGATCAAATAACTCTTGATATTCCTGTGTGAGAAATATAGTGTTATTATCATCTATTCCCATTAGATTTATGGTATCCTCATCCTCATCATTGTTTTGAGAACTTTCAGCATAGTTCTCCTGAAATGGGGTTCTTATTGTCTGGTCCAGTGTTGATTCTTTTGATTTTCTTGAATTTGTGTTTTTCTTAAAGTTGGGATTTCTAATTTGCTATTGATTATCCCATCGAGGTCTTCTTTATATGTTATCTAACCTATCCATCATTCTCTCTAAAGTCTTAGCTAACATATCTATTTTTGTGTCTAAACTAGAGGCTTCTTATTTCATGGTTACTCTCCTCTCATTTCTTAATCTTGCCTTTTTAGCTAAAATGCTTACTTCTACACCTACAACATATGTTTGCATTCTTTCTAAAGTTTATGCATTTCTTTCTTTTAACTGATATGCCATGTCAGTGTCAAATCCATCTGGGAATTTAAGTAAGACAAAGTCATGAGTGGGTTTTAGATTTGCTGGAATTGAATTGTAAACACCGTTATATCTAGTGCAGTAGTCTTGTACTGAGTCATTGGGAGCTCTTTTCATTGCATCAAATTCAGACAATATTTGGAGGGGATTTTTCTTCTTTTTCCATTTATTTAAAAATAATCTATGAACAAACTAAAACAGCTATACTATCTGTAACAAGACCTTTGAACCATTTTTTGACTTCTCCTGTTGATGTTTGTGCAAACAACCTCATTTGTACATCAAAATCATCTATTTCATGGAGTTCAAAGTTATCTGTCATTTTGTTTATGTGCTGCTGTGTATTGTACTGTGTAGTAGCATCAAATTGTGGTATCTTACTTTGATAATCCTGAGGCATGTCATGAAGTTGTGTTGGAATAACAAGGGGAGCATATCTAGCAACCATAGCTTGAATTCTAGCTTGGCTTGGGAGTAAAGTAGAAGTGCTTGGGGCTGAACTGAAAGCAATAGCTGATGTAGTAACAAAAGTAACTAATGAAACTGGAATATAAGATGGTGAAATAGAAAAGGTAGTGGAGGAACTAAAGGATGAAGTGGAGGTACTAGGGAATGAAACTGGAATGTATAAGGAACTATTAGGAAATGAGAATGATGTATTTGAAATAGTATAAGGCAAGCTAGTGGATGAAATGGATGTAGGGGATGAAGGAAATAATATTCTAGGTTGTAAAGGTAATCTAGGGATAAATGGATCTGTAGACTGTGTTCGACGAAGTTGTCACCGATGTCCATATGGCATTATTGGAGATGGAAGATATTCTTGTGATGTCAATAAACCTCATGCAATCCCTAGGTACTAAGGATGCCATTAATGAAGATGCTAAGTTTGTTCTTACTTTATGAAGATGTCAAGCCATTAATGATGCTCTAAACATGAAGATTGATGCTCATGGTGATCTAGTCTTTGAGTGTCAAATTATGTGTCCGTTCTCTTTAAGATAAAGCCTAAAATGATGATGATGTCCTTACTCTAAAGAAAGAGATCTAAGATGCCCATAATGCCTTAAAGATTGATGTAAATCCTAAGTGCCTATCATGTGCCTATAAAAAATAGACTATACTTGATGACATATGATGACATAGTTGGAAGATCTCATGATAACACATCTGATTATATGGATGATGGTTGGAAGACTACTTTGAAGCTATTATGGTAAAGCCCTTAAATTCTAGTCCCTATACCCTTATCCATTAAGAATCAAGGACCTCACAAAAATTTCCAAAACAATCATCTCATGGTCTGCACTAAAATTTTTAGAACAGTCACAAAGAAATTTGTTTTTTGTCACCCTATAGGCATCCTATCATAATGAATCCTTTACCATCTTGAAGAGGACTCTTTCCTCTTTCCAGCAAGACCTCATTCATCTCCTAACTCCTTATTGTTTGTGAGAAAATGAATTTTCAAGTTTAAATACAATATTTTTTAAAAGGCTGGCCGACCTACACTCACTGATACATGTCGGCTTCAATCCAAAAGGACATCTCTATCTTGAAGCACTCTATCTTGTTCATGAAAAAGAAATCATGACTTCTTCTTGCAAAATTTCTTTGAGGATATTGACAGGGACCATTATATTTGTCTCTGTGATATGCCCCACAATTTTTTCCCACGTGCCCAAATTTTGTACAAGAATAGCAATATCCAAGAAATATACTTTGGTACCTGGGAGATGAAGAGTTCCTTGAAGTACTTTTGAAGTCTTTTTGCCTTGGGATTCTTTGATGATATTCATTGCCTTTTATATTCTTGACACCATATGCAAGTCTCCTTGGAGTATAATTTCTTCCGTTGTTGTATTGATTCTTCTCCTTGCCTTTGTTGGAACTGGGAGCATCAACATTTCTTTCTAGATTCCTCACATATTTTTTGTCTGACGCATTATCATTCTTGCTTGAGGATTCACCTGCATAGTCAAGACCTAATTTATCAAGGGGAGACCTTTGCTAACTTAGGATGTCATCTAGGGTTTGAGAGCTTTTCATGTTTTTATTCAGCAATTCAACTCCTTTTCAAGAAAGAAAATTTTTCCTTTCAACTTTTCACAATCTTCATCTTTCATAAGTAGTTGCTTCTTCATTTCTTCCATCGTCCTTGTTGCTTCATATGCTTCGATTTTAAGGGAGATGATATTTGATTTCATTATGAAGACTTCTTCATTCTCCTTTTCTAGACTGCTCTCCATTTCTTCTTTTATTCTTGTAGCTTCACATGTTTCGGCCTTGAGAAGATTGATGTCTACTTTTAGTTTCAAGATTTCTTCATCCTTTTCGTCTAGTTGGCATATCATGGTGTTTCTCTCCTTTTCTGCTTCATTAACTTGTCCTTCTATGAATGCCAAAGTTTCCATCACCTTCTTAGCTCCTTGCGCTTGTTTCCTTACTTCTTCTAGTTGAGATCTAAGAGAGGAGACCTCTTCCTTGTATTGACCAATATTTGATTCAAGATTGTTCAAGCTCTTAAGTATTTGTTCAAGGTGGCTTGACAAAGTTTCTTCCCTTTTCTTTGCCTTATCCAATTGATTTGTTATCGATATGACTCCTTCATGATGCTTTCTTTTACTTAGATGAAATTCCTCTTTAAGTTTGGCGAGCTCCTCATCTCTTTCTTGTACTTGAAGCTTGACAAAGTCAACTTCCTTCCTTGTCTTGTCTTGGTTACCATCTTGCGTTTTCTTCTTAAGTTCCTCATTTTCCTTTTTCAAACTGTTAATTTCTTCCATGGAAGCCATAAGTTTATTCAGGAGATCTTCTTCAAAGTCTTCTTTGTTCTCTTCATCTTCTAGGTCTTCTTTAGCCTTGTTGTTATCTCTCTTATCTTCAACTTCCTTGACGAATTCTGGATTTATTTCTTGTTTTCCATCATCTTCTTGACTAGAGATCATTGTCAACGCTCCTCTTGAGTGAATATCATGAAGTTTGTCCCATATGACTTTTGCTGACGAACATTTTTCAAAATTGGCCTTCACAGAATTTGGTAACCCATTCAAAATTGCCTTCATTGCTCTTGTATTGTACTCCTTGGATTCTTCGTCCATCGTGTCATTAGTAATCACTGATTTCCAAACTTCAATTCCTTGAGTCTTCAAGAAATTCCTCATTCTTGCCACCCATATATCAAAATTTCCATTGAACAATGGAGCCTTCGCAAATTGATTTAATTCAATTTCGATGGTTGAGGAAGACACATCTTTAGGAGGATTGGAGACTTTCTTCCTTGGCTTTGCCATTTGTGTTCTAATGATAAACCTTCAACCTGTTAGGCTTTGAGTGAAGGTACTGGCTCTGAAACCAATTACATAAGGATAAAGGAAGCCGAGGAGAATTTTTAAATAACTGTTTGGGCTGAAAATATTGTTTTAGGGTTAAAACATCTTGAGGATAGTCACAGCTTGATGGGAAACTTGGTTTAACTTCTCAGATTTCTGAAAAATTGTAGTGTGGACTGGTTGAGGTTTCAGTGGGTAATACACTAGAACAGTCCACATGTGGGAGACACCTCTTCTTGGATCTGAGGTGACATTTTTTATACAGACCTTACCTCAGACTACTGTTTGGAGCTTAGTCATCAATTGCAAAAAACTGTGCAGTAAGATCGGACAACCATCCTTGAGATATTCATACCTATGGGCATTCATCAAAATGACAGCTCAGACTTGTGGCCATTCATCAGAAGACAAGTAATTTGGACTTGCTAAAACAATTGTCAAGAAGAAAAATTGAACCTGTGGTGACATTTATTGGATCTGTGGTGGCGTGTTTGAACATTGGGAAGCATCACAGAACCGTGATCATCATCTGCTGATCTCAATAAATCTTGCTGATTGAACAGAGTAATAACCTTGGTGCCTTCTTTTGAATAGAACCTTGGGTAAATCTCTTGTAGCTCAAAAAATAGCTCGGACTGTTACTGTGATTATAGTAGCTCAGACTGTGAATTATTCCTGAAATGTGGCAGCTCGGACCTTGAAGAAAATAAAGTGGCTCAGTATTATTGCAATGGCTTAGTATTATTACAACAACTCAACATTATTGCAGTGGCTCAGACTTTTGAAGAACTTACACAACCTCGGACCTGAAGCTTGGGTTTCTTATCACTATACAGTGACTTGGATTTTTTTTTTGAGTGGCTTGGACTTTGCATTACAGTGGTTCAGATTGTTACAGCTCATCATTAGACTTGGTCACATGTTGTAGCTCAAATTAGTGCAGTATCCTAGAGACTGTTGGAACAATACTGTCCCTCAAATAAACCTCGGTTTGTGGAGCCCTTAGATTTTGAGCTATGGTTAAGGTATAAAGGACAGTCATAAGCTTGGGCTAGATTTTGATTGCAGCATTAATATCTTCAGATCTTCAGTGAAGAGGTAAGTCACAGCACCAAGGATAGACCAGTGTTTTGAAGATCTGTTTGGAGCACTTTGATGACATCTTGGAGCATCTTGTGAAGACACTTTGAAACTGAACTTGGAGATATTGTTATCATGATGCATCACTGATGACATCATGAGGTGAATTGAAGAAATTGTTTAGGTACGATGAAGAGCAGTGGTGACACATTCTACGAAGAAAAGGTTTTCATTGATGAAGTGACTTGGAGACTAAGAGAGGGGAAAACTGAAGATTTTCAGGGCTTGTTGAAGAAGACTTTGGGAGCTGTGAAGTATAACCAAATATATCTTGACGAATTGAAGTAGGAGGTTGGAGCCTCATAGAGACAAGGTTGGTGCCTTGGAAGATAGGGTTGGAGCCCTTAAGGGTGGTGCCTCAGAATTAACAATGTATAAATTTATATAACTGTTATGTTATACATCCGAGATTCTCCTGATCACACACTATTTGACTTCGTGCACAATACAAAATCTCTTCTACCATTGATCATTAATTATGGAAATAAAAACAATCAAATGCGCACATTAAAACCATAAACATTCACACATATGAACACAATATTTTATGGGAAAGCTTAAAGATGAAAACCCCCAAATATCTGTATATTATGTCATAGATATCATGTAAAAATAATCATACAAAGCACCTCACAAGCTCTTAGTACAATCTCCAATTGCTACACACTAATCAGGTCCAATCTAGCAAAACACATGCTCCAATCTCTGCCACCTGCTAGCTTGCCTCTACTGCGCAATTACTGCTAAAGAATGGCTCTGAACGAACTTGAATTGGTCCAGCCTTGCTCACGCAATCCTCATTGGCATCTCCAACCATGTGTGGTGCAAAATCATGCAACAATATAGTCACAACTGATAGTCACACTACTCTTTCACCTACCTCTTCACTGGTCTCCACTGAAACTGTCCATGCACTGTAGTTAACTAATGAAAGCTTAGCATCTAAATCCTCTATCTGTTTTTTCTTTTTCCCAATTCTGTTTGAGTTGTCTACTATAACAACATGTTTAGGATCTGGGTTAGACCTGGTATAGTAAATCTTCCTAGAAGCCAGAATTACCGTTTTTAATACTCACAACTTGTTAAACAATCTTAAAGGAAAAAGGATGATAAAAATTATTTCGTTTATGATCTATTTTACAACTAAGGCTTGGTGAAGTCCCCAGTACGGTCGCCAATATGTTATCACTCTAGTAATTCTCAAAGTTGTGAGATTTTAATTTATAGTTCTAAGAACTCTAGAGGTAACCACAGGCCACCTTTTAAACTCTAAGATATAGCCATCTCGGGGTTTAGAGAGGACTCTCTCTATAAGATTTAACTTTGTTTTGATTATAAGATATTAGGCTAGTTATGATTGTACAATTTGGTTTTGCTTTGGTGGGAAAAATCACTTAATGAGATGGATAGTGAGAAATTTGATTGTCCATTGGGCTAAGGAGTAAAAATTCAAGCAAACAGAACTAGTATCAAGGTCCAAAAGTCAAATGTTTTCAGGACAATATAGATAAGCATTTGAAGATCTTGGAAGGCTATTTGGTGAAGTGGTATGATCGGGATAAAGAGAAATGAAGGGTACTTTCATCCGGAAAAAGGAAGTAGTAGGCAGAGGTCAAATGAAAGAGGGAGCAATTAAGGGTTCCCTACTCTAGAAATCAACAAAAAACATAGAAATGATAAACATTAAAGACAAGGTGCTTTTAACAATTCCTGAAGTAATACTCCTGTTTATTCATTCAAATTTGGAACACATATATGGATGCATGAAACAAATAAGATAAACAATGACAAGTAGAAAGTACTTCACTTCACTGGCTCATCACATGAATCTTGAAATATGATGCTAGTTGATTTGATCCACTCTGCTACTCGAAATTTGCAACACAAAAGCCTTCAAGTCCAACAAAAATGACTATAGAAATATTCAACAATTTATTCCACACTAATACTTCTAAAGATGAAGTATTTATACAATATAGTTTACAAAATATCCTACAATGCTTCTAGGAATTATC
Organism: Pinus albicaulis; assembly: GCA_034641835.2. Lineage (NCBI taxonomy): Eukaryota > Viridiplantae > Streptophyta > Pinopsida > Pinales > Pinaceae > Pinus > Pinus albicaulis. The sequence continues at coordinate 20,869,322 of CM076573.1, forward strand.
TAAGGAAAATAGAAATATCTTTACAACAAAATAGAGATAGCTGCTTAACAAATCAACAAGCTGTCATATTGATCCAAATAAAATAGAAACTGATTGTAGATAAGGTGCAGCTGGCTGCCTTGGTGTCCTCTTTGCTGTCCAAGATATTTCAATTCTGTTTTTGAAATCTGATCTCTTTATCTTATACTCTTTCAATCTGATTCCCTTTAATCTCTGTAAAACTGTTTTTACTACTGTAATAAATTTGTTTTGACTAAAAATTAGCAAACTGTTTTCTTCATCTTATCTACCTTTTAACTTTCACAGTAAATCTGTAAGTGATTGCCAAGCTTCCTCATTTGGAATTTGTATCTTTTTTAACTTCTTGAAATTCTCATCCGCCTTAGTATATCTGGCAAAAATTGGCTTTATGAAAAACAAATGTCTTATCACATGTTGCAGATAGAATAGATCTTCAAAACTTCTGAGTAAAACCTTCCCTGTTGGAGTACCTTGTCCACTTGTCTTTTCAACCTGCTCTTTTGAATATTCTCTGATCTTCTTATTGTAATCTTCTTGTGGCATTAATTTGTCATTGATGACCAAAATATTATGCAAACTTCTTTGCCTTAAATTTTCAAATTTAACCATAAACTTGGTTATGGCTATGTTCATACTCTCACATTTTTCTTCAAGTAGTTTCATTAGATTCTTATTTGAGATGACTTTCCTTATTTCAAGGATTGTCCCTGTTCTATCAGTTTTTTGTATTTCTTCTAACTCCTGCTTGTTTTTATTGTTGAGAAATTTGATCAATTCTATGGCTTGCTCAGGTTTAGTACCTAGCTCATCTTTGGTTATCTGAATTTCTGCTAGTGCTGCTTTTAGTAAATCTCTCTGTTCAAATATCACTTGAATTGAGATCCACACATCATTGATAGCTTCAATGATTTTGTTCCATAAATAGTTTTTCACATATGATATTGGTTCCTTTAAGATCAACTTCTTTTGAAGCTTCTTCAGTTCTTGATTTAACCTATTAGCTCTTTGCTCATGAGTTTTAGCATTTATTTGAGCTAACTTGTTTGTATTCTCAAGGTTATCAATTATCTTTTTCAATCTATTAATCTCACTTGTTTGAAGTGACATTTCTTCCATGGCTTTTACTAGTTTATTGGCCTCATCTGTGGGTTGAGCTGCTGTAGTGGATGACTCTGTAGCTGAAGTTGTAGATGATGTCACTGGCACTGCAGTAGCCAATGCTTATTTGGGTGCCAACTCTTCTTCCAGAGTTGAATGCACAACAATAGTAACCATAGGAATTACTGAAGGAACTTCCTGTGCTTTTGTTGTTTCCCTTTCATGGACAGGTTTGTCCATTTGAGTCTCCATTTCTTTGATCTGTCCTGTTAACTGAAAGATTAAGCTCATCATATCATCCTTCTGAGTTTGTTCTTATATAATTTCCTTAGCTTGAGGATGTTCAATTGATGGAAGTTTAAGTTGTTTCCTCAATGTTGCAATGTCCTCATTTTTCTTCTTGACTAACTGCTCTGTTGTTTTCACATTTTCAGGATCATATCCAGCTTGTAGGACCATCTCTTCTAAAGACTTAATCCTTAGGTCTTTAGCATATAATGAGGCTTTGTCAACCTTCATTTGATCTTTCATGTTTATGATTGTGTTATGAAGTTTTTGAACACTCATAGCTTTGGTTGTAATAGTAGAATACAACATCTATGAACTCTGTTTGTGAAATTATATTTGATCAAGTGCATGAATTTTCTCTGTTTGTACTTCTAGATCAGCCTTTTAGTAGTCTGCAACTGTCTTTGGAGTCTTCATTGTAGGCTATAACACTGAAATGATCAACTTTTTATTTGAGTAATCAAAGGCAGATAAAAGTCTGTTTTGTACACTAGGTGTTTGCTTCAAATATTGAGAGTAAATCTCATTTTTTATCTCTTCATTCTTTGTCTTGATTTGTTTATACTTTTCCTGATATCAAGGTCCTTTTCTTCTGCTGTCTGTGAAGATGATGTTTCCATGTTCTGTTGTTTCTATATCAATTGTGCATTTGAATTATCAATCTGTCTTCATTCAGATTTTCTGTAACTGAATCATTTCTGATGACTGTAGCAACATCTTTATTAATTACTGGGACATCTGTGTCTGCAACCTCAATAGTCACTTTCTCTTTACCCACTACATTTGTTTAAGGCTTTTTATTATATCTTAACTTGAACCTAGTCTTAGTAGTGGTTTCAGCATCATAAGAACCTTCTTCTCTGACTCTCTTGGTGGCTTTTTCTGTTTGATTTGCACTTTGTAAAGTGCGACTAATATCACCTTGCTTTACTGCATCTATTAAAGTGTTTTTTGTCCACTCAGTTTGATTGACATACTTCTCAATATTTGGTTTTTTCTCATGAATGTAGGGTGTTTGTTTACACTTAACCCTCATTTTACTCAATATTCCTTGTGGATCATGGTTCCAGGAGAAACTCTCTTCAAATTTGTACTCTAGTAACTGTTTGGCTGCTTCTATTTCTGCATCTCTATGATTACAAATGAATGGTCCCACTTGATTTTTTAGCTTGAATTGTGTTTTCTTCTTTGCTGCTAGAAAGATAGTAGAATACAAATTCAAGATTTTCCTGATATATTCCAAGGCAAAAACCCTCATTGGTACAATTTTGGGTAGTTTGTAGGGTAGAATATTAGAGCCCAAAGCTCTAATTTCTGTGTGTTTCTCATACAAATACCAATCTCCAGTCCTTGTCTGTTAAAATAGCTGTAGGATTTTCTTCATTTCATCATCGATCCTTGGTTGTTCAGTGTTGGTCAACATATTGATCAATGGATGGACAAAATTATCATTAAAATCTGCAAAAGTGAATTCTGAGGATTCTTTTCTAATCAATGAAGTTTAGAAGATGACTGAAAGTGGTTTTTCTTCTATATCAAGCTTTTGTAGAGTTATAGGGAACTTATCTACTTGAAAGTACAAAAACGTATGGAAGAGAAAATATGTGTATCTAAACACTCCTTCAGTTGGTAACTTAACCAGTTGATCATGGATATTGTTAGCAATATACTCAGCATAATTGAAAATTATAGAGGGAGGCTGTCTTGGTGTAAAAGTAGATAGGAACCTTAGGATGGAATCATCAATACGCTCATCTGTAAAGTATCCTAGGATGAATGACAACATTGAAATTACATGCCTTGAACATTCTGGAAATTTTGAAGTGGAATATGGAGGATTAATTTGAGGAATTTCCACATATAAGGGCATGAATATTTGAAAAATATTGAATCTTTTGGGAAAATCAAGGCCAATGTACAACTTGGTAAGTGCTTCTATGGACAAAGGAACTGCTTGAGGATCAAGTTTGAGCTGTAACATTTGATTTATGGACTCAACAATAATTGTAAAAAGTACTTCTTTGTTTGCATTCACTATTACTCTTTGTTCAGGCACATAATAATTCTGACACAACCTAATCAGCTCTGGGCATGAATGAGTGATTGGAACAACATATTTGGGCAAGTTTGATTCCAAAATTTGGACTTCTTCCACTTGATCTAAGGACTTTTCATAGCTCCAGTAGTGGAGGTATAATAAATTGAATTCAACAACATGATCTACTATTTTATAGTCAACATGTGCTAAGGGAATATGCTCAATGTCTACAACAGGAGGTTGTAGAGGATTCACAATGACGACAGTTTTAGAAGATGCAGCTGGAGTAGATTTAAGCATTTTTAAGCTTTTAGGACTACATAAACTCCGTTTTTAGGATTTCTGATTACTTCTGTAAGATTAAACAGTTTACAAAAGTATTTTTGGATTTTGACAGAGGTTCTTGGATTTAAAATGGGCAGAATATGGTTCTTTTCTTGGATTTTTCTTTCAGTTTTTGACTTTCATATGTATTTCAGACTCTCACTAGTTAGAAAACAAGAAACATGGGTTTCTTGGGCTTTTTAAATGGATAATTGGACTAAAAATCACTTGAAATAAATCACAGAGGTTTAGGCTACCTTCAGAGGATTTCTGGGCTTTAATTGGAGTTTTATATAGTGTTGGAAAACTACATAAACTCAATATTTTCCTTAAAAGGAGTGCAGTCTATAAGAGGTTTTCGTAAAAAAATTTCCATGGTTTTGCCTGTTTCTGGTTCTTTTTTAATAGGCTTTCTTGGACGAATTTAATCTCTGATTATATTTATTTTCTATCAAGGTTCTTTCAAATTGATAACAGTTTTGATTTCTTGAAATATACCCGTTTTACGCATGTATAGGTATTTGAAAATGACTCGGAGGAGTTTAGCAGGTTCTTTGTGTCTTCTGAAAGTTTTGTTTGGCTTTCAGCAATCTTCAATGGTGAATACAGTCTTTACACTGATTATGGGCATAAAAATCATATACAAGCTTCTTTCTTTGAGTCGGAATAGCCAATACAGTTGATGAGTGCAAAAAAAGGGATAATTGGTGTGTTTTCGGGGTTTATTAGGCAAATTAGGGTTGAATTGTCCTGCAATAAATGGTAGTCATATCGGGAAAATAAACAGATTTGTAGCTTCACAGGATAGAAACCGCAAGTGGTTATCGCGTGGGTCTAAGGTGGTAAGTGGTTTGAAATGAATCAGATGCGATCCAATGAATATAAGTCACGTGGAGGAGGGAGAAAAAGGCTAAACAACCTATTTCGCATAGGAATTAAAAAGTTAACATCGCACAACTTAAATTGCGATATAGGCATTTGATCGTTGGATTGGTAAGGACTTATGCGAACGGTCAATATTTAATCTGGAAGATGCTCGGGATTTTAGAGTGGGTCTGGGTTTATCAATGCGGCGGGATAGATTTTTTAACATTATAAATATAAATTTAAAACGTTTAAAACCTTGGGTTATATGATAGGCGGAGGGGTAATGTCACATGTTTTTTATTAAAACATTTTAACATATATTTCAACCAATAATGCGGGTGCGGGTATGAATTTATAGTATTTAAACCTTTTGACAAGTGTTTAAGAACTATAGGGGCGAATATTATTTTTATATTGGATATGTTTAAACCTATTAGAATAAAGGGCGGGGATTATTTCGTCACATGGGATATTTCAACATAGTTAAAACTTTTAAATAAAGGGTTTTGGGGTTATTTGTTTATATAGGATTTAATAATATATGGGAAGGGTATAGAATAATGATTTAATAAATATAAGTTAGAAATTAATATGAAAATAAAGGTGTAACGTAAAAAAATGAATTAAAATACAAAATTTAAAACTAAGTAAAGTGTAAATATAGACAAATAAGGATAGTTTGTCCCTTTATTGGTTTTCACACTTAAACTTAGGATAAATGTATTTTGTGGGTTATGAATGTTTTTAAAATGGAGATGAAATTAGTTATGTAGGGTTTTTAATTTTGCTAAGCAAAAAGGTGTTTTTACTTAGGAAGAGGGATTTATGACTTTGGAAAAGCGTAAATATGCTGATGAAATGGGTTTTATGTAGGAAATCCAATATTTTTAACCAATCAGTTATCGAGCCTTAGGTCCGGTCCCAACAGAAGTCAAAGAAATTCTCTGAGCCTCTTTAACTGAAGGTGTAGAATACTGGGTTATTGTGGGGGAGGGGAAATTAGTAATTTTTGCCCGAGGATTCTTTATTACATGCTTTTGCACAACTGCTTTCTACCTACCTATCATTATTTCTAACATTTTTTACTTCATTTTCATGGGTGAATTTAAGCTTGCAACCCTAAATCCATTTTTATTTCAAAGCATAAAAACTATCTAAGTCTAACTTTATTTCATCTGTGGGATTAGATTAAACTATTGAGCTCCTCATTTATTCTCTAACTATCTACTGATTTTTCAAGTTTAAACTATTTGAAATATCTTTATTTTCTATCTAAAACATAAAATTCAAAGCATGAAAAGTTAAGATTACACTGTTTAACTGATCGTGGATTATGGAATTTATCGACAATCTGCACATAATCATTATTCTTGCAGTAAAAATAAATAGTAGTGGAATTTTGACTTGCTCACTTTCACGTCTTATTTTTATCTCTTTTTTCTTTTAGGGTCTATTCTTTTCTAAGTCCTTTGATATTTCTTTTAGGACTTTTACCCTCTTTTCATTTTTATTATTTTCAAAATATGGGAAAGCAACTTGCAGAAAGCAATGTATGTACATATTTACAAGACTATCTAAGTCAATTCAAAAATTATGAACCCTATTATTATAGGACCCTAACAGTGGCTCCACATGGGGATGACATTTCTTGGTGAAATGTCAAGAAATTTGAGACTAGTAGCCTTTGAATTTTGACTGTGATGATCCTGTAAGTATCTTCCGATCTCTGCAATTATACATACTTATGATATTTTACCTCTCAAAGCTTAGGGCCTTCTCTCCGGGCTTCAACTTTGTTTTGAAAACATCTAATCAAATCTAAAATCTTCCATGTATATGTACAATGGTCAAAGTAAATGAAACTAAGTATTTGTAATCTCAGAGGAGTAGTAGTGCTTCAGCATTTTTCCATTTACTAGTCCATCTAGCATTGTTGATCTATCCATTTCTTTAAGGTAGAAAGCATTTTTACCTCTGTAACCATAAATCACATAAGGTCCTTTCCATAGAAAATAAAATTTTCCATGTTTACCTTTGTCTTCTCTTCTTTAATCCCATTTTAAGACTTTGTCTCTGATGTAGAAATCATCTTCTTTATTCTTTTTGTCAAAAATTTTCTTTATCTTATCCTGGTTAACTTGAGACTTAATGTAAACCTCTTCCTTTGTTTGTTGCAAGTGAATAGTTTGATTAATCCTTCTTTGAATATCATTTGTTTCAACTTGTAATTCTTGGTTAATTTTCATTACTAGTACTCTTAAGGAGGATGGGAGAACAATATCCATTCCATAGACAATTTGATAAGGGGATGTACCAATATATTTTTTAGTTGTAAGTCTATATGCCAATAAGGAATTGGCTAACTTCTTGTTCCAAGTCATTTTGTTATCTTCAAGTAATTTTTTGATGATGTTTACAAGACTCTTGTTTGAAGATTAAGCTAGGCCATTATCTTGAGGGTAATATGCAGTAGAATGGCCTAGGGTAATGTGATATTTATGGCAAAAGTCAATCATATTTTTAGATTTGAATGTTGCTACATTGTCAGTAATTATATTTTGGGGAAATCCAAATCTTGAAAGTATGTTGCTTTCTAAAAAGGAGATAATGACAATATTTGTGGCTTGCCTAAAGGGTATGGCTTCAATCCACTTCGTAAAATAGTCAGTGGCTGTCAAAATCCACTTGTGTTGGGCTGATGATGGGGGTGAATTTCTCCAATGAAGTCAAGACCCCATTATTGAAATGACATTTCTTTTGATATGCGCTTTAAGGGCAGGTGTAACGTCTTTTTCTTACCCTCAAATATTTGACACTTATGATAGGAGCTCACATACCTTTTAACATCTGTAAACAAAGTAGGCCAATAAAAACCAGCTCTCAGGATTTTGTCTCCAGTAGTTTTCCAGTAGAGATGTCCTCCATAGTCACGTGCATGAAATTATTGTAATACTTTGTCAGCTTCTTCTTTTAACAAACAATTTAACAAAATCCTACTATGATCCTTCTAGAAAAGTACATTGTCTAATATACAAAATCTCACTGCCTTAAGCTTTAGAAATCTTGCTTTCGTTCTTGATAAACCAGGAGGAGCTTGTAAGTTTAGTAATACAAATATGATATCTGCATACCATGGTGAGTCTAAAAAGGCTTCACTGATCTCTAGAGTCACCATCTCTTCTAGATCATCAACTTGGGCAATAAAATTTATGTTTAGGGCATTCAGCCATGAGTTTGGCTAAACCTTGACCTTTTATCAATTTTGTCGGTTTTATCTCTATGTCATATTCTAAAATAGTGGCAATACACTTACCTCTTTTTCCATCAGGACCATCCTTAGTAAGAATGTTATTTACTACAACATTTGGGACATAGGCAATGATGTGAGAATAGAGTATGTATACTCTGAAATCTTTAATGGCTTTTACCAAAGCTAGGGCTTGTTTTTCCATGATATTGTGTTTCAAAGTTGCATCTCTAAGAGTTATACTAAAGAAAGCTGTGGGCTATTCATAAACTTGGTAATTTTTCTGCAGTAAAACTGCAACAATAGTGTGCTTTGAAGCAAATGAAAAAAATGATGAAATCATTTTTGAAATCAGGACTTATAAGGATTGGAGTTTTAGCTAAGGCCTATTTGATGGATTCAAAATATTGTTTGGCCTCAACAGTCCATTTAAGAACTGAATATTTTTTTCAACATATTATTTAGTTCTCTAATTATCTCAACTAAATTGGAAATGAATCTTCTTAAAAAGTTAATTTTTCCTAGAAAGGTTTGTAACTCTTTTATGTTTCTTTGTGGACTGATGTTAAGAATTTCTTGTATTCTTGCAGGATCTATTCTAATTTCTTCCTTAGCGATTATGTGTCCTATTAACTTGCCTTCTTCTAGTCCAAATATGGTTTTATTAGGATTTAATGAGATGCAAAACTTTCTGCACTTTACAAAAACTTGTCTAAGATGATCCAAGTGTTCATTATCAGTCTTAGAAAATACAATGATGTCATTTAAGTAAATTACTAAAAACTTGCTAGTGACATAAAGACTAAGCGAGCGTTCCCCAATGGACTCCTAGGGTTTTTGACAGACCCTGTAATGGCTCTGGTCTGCGCGCAGTATAACACACCAGTGGCCCCTCATTCCCTCAGGCCAAGCAAACTGTCAGTCCCCTGGCTTCTGCCAATGACCCTCCCAACGGGGGGGATGGTATCCCTCCCCTCTTAGGCACTAATGACATTGTCCTTCCTAACGTGGAACAGAAAACATCTTCTGGCTTTGCAGAGCACCAGAATGATTCTACAACAACTCAAAATGACTAGACTCACGAGCCTGCAAGCAATACGGAGCAGCCAAAAGAGACCTCTGCAACTTGTCTTCCCATCACAGCAGAGCGGCCAAAGATAGATCTGCCCAACCACCATATCAATGCACATATATAGTACATGAAAGACCATGCACTCATTGGCAAGTTTGTTGGATTCTAGCCTACTGATAAGGCACTGCATGGCTAGATCGCCTCCAAATTGAAGCCAAAAGGACATGTCAGCCTTTAGTTAGGACAAAATGGTTTTTTCAATACTATCTTTAACTGCATAGAGGATAGAAACCACATATTAGATGCAGGACCTTACTTTTTCAACTTAGCAGGGCTTTATCTCAGAGACTGGGTTGAAAGATTCAACCCAGATAAAGAAGATTTCAGTTGGGCTCCTGTCTGGATCAGGATGTACTCCTTGCCTGTGGAGTATTGGGATGAAGATTCACTGAAGGCTATAGAAAATGGCTTAGGAGAGTTCATAAAGGTTGCCGAGGAAACAAAGCTAAGAAGATACACATTGTATGCAAGAATATGTGTCTACATGCATCTGGCCAAGGCCCTCACGGATTCAGTAAGTCTATATCATGATGATTTTGAATGGATACAACCAATATACTATGAACATGTACCCTTCAGATGCAGAAAATGTCATGCTAATGGAAACCTCTTTAGGTACTGTCTTTAAATCCCACCCCCAAAACCAATGTCACCACGGAAAACTCAGATGCAGAGGGATTTGCGAAAGTCTCTAGTCACAAAAAGCATCATAAGAAACCCTCCTCAGCTTCCAAAGCTCCTCAACACACTCCCTCTGATCCGTCCACCAACAACATCTTTGACATCCTTGCCAAGCAAACACAACCAAATAGTGAACCTTTGCGACAACCTGAGACTTCTTCTAGGCCATCCACCTCTGAACCCTCCCTTGGCCCTCCTAATTCCCAAATCCCCCAAAGGCTCCTCAAGAAAATACCAGCTCCACTCCCAGTCTCACTAAGGACTCGGATCTTGTACTCTGGCAGCCGAATAGTATGGATATAGATGACTTATTACAAGCTAAACTCCCCACGGATGGCTCTGTCCCAGAGGGTAGTCACTCTAAACCTATGGAAGAAGAACCTGAGAGCATTGACCTAGGTAATTTGGATATCTTTCGCTTAGAGTAGGCTTGCAAAAAGAAAGAATATGAAAAAATACATGAAAGACAAATAGGAAGCCTAGAGGTGATCCTATTTCATGTGCAACAGCAAAGATCACTTGGCATACAACCAGGCAGTCTTTGGGATGGGAAAAAAATACTCAAAGATACCAAGAAAAGGGGAAGAAGAACAAACCTGCAAAGAACCATACTCATTGGGGAAATGCTGGTGGAATCTGGAAGATATCCTAAGTTAACCAAGTTCTTCTAGCCGATTTCCAATAGTTCCCAATGAAGCTCACTTCCTGGAATGTAAGAGGGTTCAACAGCCCCTCGAAACGCAGAATGATCAAAAACATGATTCAACAAGAGAGACCTTATGTCTTCTTCATGCAAGAAACTAAATGCAACAACAACACCCTTGGCTCTATCATCTCCAAAGCTTGGCCCGGATGTCACTCTGTTGCAGTCAATGCATCTGGTGCCTCGGGAGGCCTAGCCATCGCCTGGGATCTGCAAGAAATTTCTCTTACCGATTTCCATGCCTCTCATAATGTCACACAAGCTACTTTCCAGCTTCTAGGATCCAACATTCATGGTTATCTTTCCAATGTTTACTTCCCTCAAGATCCAATGCACGAGATGGCGCTGCTAACCACCATGGAAAGTCTAAACTACAACAGATTATATCCTCTCTGGATAATCGGACAAGACTTCAATATGATCACCAAGCTAGAAGAAAAGACAGGAGGACGAACTAACTTAGAGATGGAAAGCAACCATTTCAAGGACTTTATCTAAAGAAACTGGCTAATCGACCTTCCCTTCTCCAATGGAATGCACACTTGGAACAATAAACGCTTAAGATCCCAGCAAATTGCTTCCAAACTCGATCGTTTCCTCATATCAGATAATGCAATCCACTTAGGAGGAGACATTCAAGCTTCCATTTTGCCTCTTTCAGGTTCTGATCATTGGCCCATCCTCCTACAATGGCAATGACCTAGGGATTCTACCAAACGACCCTTCAGATTTGAAGCTTTTTGGCTTAGTCACCCTGACTTCAAGGGCATGGTCAATAATGCATGGAAAAGCTTCATTCCTCCTACAGGATCCAAAATGCACCAATTCCAGCAAAAAATAAAAAATCTTAAAATTCAGATTAAGCAATGGAATCACTCCACTTTTGGAAACATCTTCCAACAGAAAAAGGTTCTAGAATAAAATATGTCTACACTCCAGCAACACATAATCAACAAAGGAAGAACTAAGTCACTTGTTACTCAGGAAAAAATCCTTCTTACTTGGCTGGAAGAAAGAAGAAGGCAAGAAGAAATACTATGGAAGCAAAAATCCAGAATAAGATGGCTAAAAGAAGTGGAAAGGAATACCAAATTCTTTCACCGCTCAACCATCCAAAGGCGTATGCACAATAATATTGCACAAATATAGAATCAGCAAGGAGAAATACTGGAAGAACATGAGGACATTGAGAGAGAGCTTCTCAATCACTTCAAAACCGTTCTTACTGAAACTCAAGAAAGTAGGCAACCTGCCATAATTAAGATTCTTCAGCACATTCCCAAGATCATAACAGAAGAATATAATCAGATGCTCCTTCGTCCAACTACCCTTCAGGAAGTAGAACAAGCTATGGCACAATGCAAAGACGACAAAGCTCCAGGATCGGACGGCTTTACTTCCAACTTTTTCCATCACTTCTGGGATCTTATAAAATTGGACGTCTGGCAACTAGTAGAGGAATCAAGGACTCTGCATTGGATGCTCCCGGCCCTCAATGCTACCTTTATCGCTCTCATTCCAAAAGAAGATCATTCCAACACTCTAGACAAATTCAGGCCCATTGCTCTTTGCAACTTCATTTACAAGGTGATCTCTAAAGTAATTGCCAACAGGCTCAAGACTCTACTTCCCTTACTCATCTCGCCTGAACAAACAGGATATGTGGAGGGACGACAGATCCTTGATGGAATAATTCTCACACATGAAGTCATTCATTCCATGAAACACACCAATAAGGTAGGTATGCTCCTTAAAATAGATCTCTCTAAAGCTTTTGACAAGTTGAGTTGGAATTATATCAAGCAAATGCTTACTGCTTTTGGCTTCTGCCCTACTTGGATCACATGGGTTATGATCCTCATTACCTCCCCATTCTTCTCCATCCTTTTCAATGGCATCCCTTCCCATCCCTTCTCCCCCTCCAGAGGCATTCACCAAGGAGACCCTCTCTCCCCCTTCCTTTTTTTCCTTATGGCTGAAGGGTTAGGTCACCCAATCCAACATGCTCTTCACTCTCAGAAGCTCCGCGACATTTATTTCCATGGTTCTCCAGCCACTACCCACCAGTAGTTCGTATATGACAACATGTTATTTGGACATCCATCATTCCAAGAAGCTCTCACCTTCAAATCCATGCTTGACACCTTTTCAGAAGCCTCTGGTACCTCCATCAATGCTGCAAAATCCTATATTTTTTTCTTCAACACCCCATCTTAACTCAAAGGAACATTTCTCAAATTTTCGGTTTCTCCATCGCCTCTCTACTAGCTAAATACCTTGGTGCACCTTTGATTGATTATGCTATCAAACAATCCTCCTGGAAAATTCTTCTAGAGAAGCTGGAAGCCCGTCTTTCCTCTTGGACTTATAGATCCCTCAACATGGCTAACCGTCTCATTCTAATCAAATCTGTTTTGAAATCTATGCCCCTGTATCTCTTCTTAGTTCTGGTAGCACCCAAATGGGTTCTCAAAAATATCAAAGGCCTGCAACACAAATTCCTTTGGGGCTCTGCGGGGCAAAACCGCAAATGGGCTCTAGTTAAATGGTCAACCATCTATAAGTAAAAAAGGGATGGGGGTATAGGCCTTCATGATCCGCATCACAAAAATGCAGTAATGGGAGCTCGAATATGGTGGAAATGGATATTTGTGCCAAACACGCCATGGGCTGTCCTCTGGAATGAAAAATATGCCAACAATAGACCATCAGAGGATCTCATCAGGCTGACAATGACAAATGCATGCTCCCTTATATGGAATGCGTCCAAACAACATCGAACCATTATCCAAGAACACAGCTTTTGGGAGGTCAGAGATGGGGGCATAACACATTTTTGGGTAGACTCTTGGCAGCAAAGACCCAAATTAGCAACTATTTTATGGCCTCAACCACACGTGGATCAGACCAATCAGCTGAACAACAAAGTTAACCAGCACTGGCTGCCCTCCACGTCTCAGGCATATCGGCAATGGGAACCAACAGACCAATTTGGAAATCATTGGCAGGAGGACATAAATAGGGAAATCAACTCAAAACTCAATATCAAAAAGGTCAGACACTCAAAAAAGAAAGATCTTCTTAGATGGGGATATACTCCTCGAGGCACGTTCACTAATAAGGAAGCATATCAGCTGATTAATTCCACCCAGGATCTAGAAGAATCCCTGTGGGCGCAAATTTGGATACCAGGCATCTGGCCCAAAGTCTCTACCTTCCTATGGCTCTTATGTCATAAAATAATTCTCACATGGGACAATATTATTAAAAAAGGATTCATTAGCCCCTCACGATGCCCAAATTGCTCAACACATATTGAAAACATTCAGCACCTCATGGACATTTGTTGCTTAGCTAACAAACTGTGGGAAAAAAATGAGCTTCAGATGCAGGAAATCCAGCAGAATTTCAGGGGACATTGTTAGCACCATCCATAACTGGCCATCGTCTCCTTACAACAAAAAATTATTAAACTCTCTATGGACTCTTATTCCGAGTCTTCTTCTTTGGACTATCTGGAAAGAAATGAACAAGACAATATTCAAGAATCAGTGTACTCCCTTGGATACAATATGGAACAACCTCTGCATCAACCTCCAAGAAACCACTCCTTCCTGGCATCTCTCGCATCCTATAGGCCACTCCAACAAGAGTTCTTCTCTCAATCATCTTAAATCACCCATCATCTGGATTTCCCCCCCCCCCCCAACCCCAGTTGGTCTGATTAAAATGAATTTTGATGGAGCTTCCAAAGGAAACCCAGGAGAGGCAGGATTTGGGGGCATCTTTAGAGATTCTAATGGAAAACCCCTCTTGATTTTTTTTGGATTTATAGGTTGGGACTCCAAAAATTCTGCTGAATTAGAGGGCTTATGGCAAGGGCTTTGCCTGGCTCATCATCACAATTTTTCTCCAATTGAAATAGAAGGAGACTTTCAAATTCTCATCAATGCAGCCACTCAACTCCTCATGGGAGCATCAGCCACCAAGGTGGCTAACAGCTAGAGACTGGCGGCAAGATTGGAACTCATAGAACAGTGGCTGAAACACCATTAAGTGATATCCTTCAAACATGTTAAGCGATCAGGCAACAAAGTCGCGGATCTGCTTGCGAATAAGGGAGTAGAAAGTGAACAAACCTTACACTATGGTCCCCTCACAATTATCCATGATCCCTCTCTCATTCAGGAATGCACTACTCAGGTGCACAAAGACACAATACTCCCGGATGCGGGTGACATCTAAGGATAGATATTTGGAGGGTGCATGGGGTGGCACGTGGCCCAGACACATGGCCACCCATGGTATCCAAGCGCGGGCATTTAATTGCCCTTATTGTGCTCACCAGTGCTCATTTATGTTGCTCGCTAGTCGATGCATCTACCAACTCTTCAAAATGTCTTTGCATGGCCATCTCCCTCCTTTTCCTTTGCCGTCGAGCTACAATTGTCCCCCTGGAGTCTCAGAGCCAAGCTTCCAAATGCCTACAGGGAGACGTTGCAGTGTCCTCTGTTGTATCGAATTCGTTCCTGGTGTGCATTTCTCCCACAGCTTCTATTGTAATCTGAATTTTGTCGCTGTGCCTTGCAGGCCTTTTTCTCATTCGACTCCTTTGGCTCCTTGCAGGCCTTTTGCTCCTTCTGCTCCTTCGGCTCCCTGGCCTTCCGCTCCTCTGCCCTCACATTCTGCTGCTCCTCTGCCTTTGTGGTCTCATTCCCCCCACTGCATTCCCCGTAGCTCCGCCATGCCTCACCGCCACCGCCACATGCATTTCCGCAAAGGCAGTAACCGCGACAGAGCTTCTAGACCTCCCATCGCTTATCGCTCTGATTCATCCTCTCCTTCGCTTGATAATTCCTTCGGGCGTTACCTTACCACCTGCAGTGGTCAGGGCCGAGACTGGGCTTCACGCAGGTCTCGCTCCCCGCCTCCGACTAATCCCACCACCAATTCTCCCCTGACTCTGCCTTGCTTAGAGACGGTGGCCTCTCCGTTGCCTGCTCAGTCTGCTCAATTCCATTACACTTGCACCATGGACAGACCACGCATTACTTTCACTATCACTATTAGCTTCAAAGAGGAAGCTCTCAGCGCTGAAAGCACTCGTCCCAGAAAATTTCCCAAGAAGTCCATCTCAGACTGTGCGACGCAATAGCTCACTGGCAAGGGGGAGGTTCTGGGTGCTCTGTCCGCTGTCTTATAGGGTGCTCTGGCCTCAAACAGTAGAAGCAAAATCTCCAACAGTAGCAGTGAGGATTGGTCGGGCGACCATGGGGGTTCTGGCAGCACACGCCCTACCAATGCCACTGAGCACGCGGAGGATGACACCCGTGATAAGCATGCAGATGACATCGACGAAAACCAGTGTCTCATCGTGGAAGAGGTACCTCCTCCTAGAAATGCCACCTAAGCTTTCAGGTATTTTCCGGTTTTGGGCTCCATGCCTTTGGAACCCTTATTTTTTTCTCCTTTTGATATTTTTAAATAATAAGATATTATCCATGTTCAAAGCTGGTTTCCCACTTAGGGCAACTATAAAATAGCTAAGTTGGCAAGTTTCCCCTTCGGGGGCAGTCACAATTTTGAATTTTTGTATAACTATGTCTCTGGAATAGGCTAGAACTATTGAGGCCCGTACCTTCATGTATTATATGTTTCACAATAGAATTTAGTCTTATTCAAAAAAGAAAAAAAGAAAAAAAAACCTCATGAATTTCCTTTGCAAAGGCTATATCCATAGCTCTTTGAAAGGTATCCCCTGCATTCATTAAACCAAAAGGCATTTTTACATACATAAAAGTGCCTTAAGGAGTAGTAAAAGCTGTTTTGGCTTGATCTTTTGGTTGGCCTAAAATCCGGTTATATCCTAAAAATCCATCTAAAAGTGAAATCCTAGAAGATCCAACTACCCTTTGTAATATGTGATCCATTTTTGGTAAAGGATAATTATCTTTTAAGGATACTTTGTTTAGATTCCTAAAGTCAACACATAATCTAATCTCTTCTGTCCTTTTTATGGTTGGAACTAGGTTATAAACCCAATCAGAATATCTGATTGGTGCAATTATCTGTGCATCGTACATTCTTTTTACTTCGTTTTCTGTTAAGGGCATCAAAACAGGGTTGATTCTCCTCAACTTTTGTTTAAAGGGCTTTTGATCTTCTTTTATAGGAATTTTATGTTTAATTATATTGGTGTCATAGGATTTTAGGTTGTCATAACTCCAAGCAAAAACATCTCAGAATTCCTTAAAAAGAGCAATATATTTTTCCTTTTCCTGTTGAGGTAAGGCTTTGGAAATTTTAATCATTTTGGGTTTCAATTTTGTGCCTATGTTGCATTCCTCAATGTTAGATCTAAGTGGCTCCATTTTGGGTTTTCTAGCAACATAATTTGAGTCAAATAAATATTCTAAAGGAGTTAAACCTTTTGGTAAGAAATTATCTTTGAGAGTTAATATTTCATATTTATCATCAATTATCTCATCAATTTCTACTCTCTCTAAGTTATCTATATCTGATTGACTAAAATTAGTTGGTCTAGGAAACTTTACTTTATTTACATCTACATTATTCATATCTATTTCACTATCTAAATCTTGATCTATGGTACAATAAATGTCTATTATACAGTTTTGAAATTCACCTTCATTATTCATAAAATGGTAAATTTGTTGGTCTTGTGAAAAAATCTGCCAATATTTGAGGTTATCTGGGATTATTGGTCTGTGTTTTACTTCTGCAACTATTTATGATTGGGTTGAAAAGTTAAATTACAAGTACTAGCAAAAGTTGCTAATGAGTGTGCTTGTAAATTTTGCTTTCTAGGTATTGCAGAGAAATTACATTCCAACAAATCATCAATCAAATCTAGTACAGTCTCTCTATATTGGCCTAGTCTATGATTGTAAAAAGAATATTCACCTTTAATTTGTTTTACAATCAACTCTGAGTCTTCCATTATTGTTATTATTTTACCTCCTAAGTTTTTAATGATCTGGAGTCCTAAAATGAGGGCTTCATACTCAGCCATATTGTTGGTGCATTTGAAATTCAGTTTGAAAGCATGGCCTTCTGCTCCTGCTCCTAACTTTTTTACTGAGCCATCAAATTCTAAATGCCATAAAGATTCATGAAAGATATTGTCATTGTTTTGTATTTTGTTTTTGTCTTTTAGTTCAATTTTGATTTCATTATCAGTTTCAAAGTTACATAAGATGAAAGAATCTAGATCAGTAGGAGTAGCATAAATTGGGTAATTTATGGATCTTGTTGCACTAATTACCATATACTTCATCAATGTTTCCCTATAAAGCTTCTTTGGTTGACCAAAGAATGATATAGTAGCATATGACATGTCCAATTGTACAGATCCCTGTAATTTTGCTCCCCAAGAGCGAGATAATAACATTCCATATTTGGGAGCGATATCACCTACTACAATGTCCATTAGTATACTCTTACCAGGATATTGAACTAATGTTACACACAATTCTTTAATTAAACCTAGGCATTTTACTTTTCTTGAATCAAATGAAAATAAATCTTTGTAAGGCCTTGTAATGTCTAAATTCAGAGTTTCCATTATTTCTTTGGGCATTAGATTGTGGGAAGCTCTTGAATCTAACATTGCATTGTGTAAATTTTGGTCATGTACAGTTAGACTGATGTAAAATGGAGGAACTGCTCCATCTTGATGTTTTCCATTCACATCAGGGCCAAAAATCAACTTTGGTTGATCATCATTTAAGTTTATAGAGTCTTCTCCATCATTTATGTTTAATGTTTCAATGATTGTTGTTTTATATAAATCATGTTTTACCAATTCTGTTAAAGGAATTGGTATTTTTAACTTTGCAATTTCATTTTGTATATTGAATAAAGGTTGTGATTTACTTATTTGAATTAACTCTTTCTGAGTAACTGTAGTTTGAATGGGTTTATCTTGTTTTTCTACAGTTATGCTTTCATTTTCTGTTTGAGTTTCTTGTGTCTTACTACTTTTTGTTTTCTTTTCAGAAATGGTTTGTGAAGCAGTAGATGTTTTTTCAGATTTAGAATTGTCAGAAGCTATTTTTGCAGTGGCAGTTTTTGGATCTGCTGAATTTGGATCAGCAGTGGGTGTTTTAGGATCTAAGTTTGTTGTTTTAACAAGTTAGGTGCTTTTGCAACAACATATTTTGGTGAATCTTTTGTGGCTTGAGCAACTTCATCTGTTATGTCAACAATCTTTGGACTTGGTGAAATTTTAGGGTTGGAAACTTTTTGGGAAGAACTAGAATTTTGCTTATTTTCCCTAGGGAGAATTTGCAGAACTTTTGTTGTTGGGGCTTCTACTATTTTCTTATTTTCAATTTGTATTGTTTTCTTAGTAGAAGGTTCAGTATTTTTCTTATTCCTAAGGTTATATTGCTTATGGACTTCATTTATGGCAAAATCATAGCCTTGTTTATAATCAAATGATTCATCTGAATTTAATTGGAGTTGTTGGAGTTCAAATAACTCTTGATCTTCCTGTGTGAGAAAGATAGTGTTATTATCATCTATTCCCATTAGATTTATGGTATCCTCATCCTCATAATTGTTTTGAGAACTTTCAACATAGTTCTCCTGAAATGGGGGTTTTATTGTCTGGTCTGGGGTTGATTCTTTTGATTTTCCTGAATTTTTGTTTTTCTTAAAGTTGGGATTTCTGATTTGTTGTTGATTATCCCATTGAGGTATTCTTTATATATTATCTAACCTATCCATCATTCTCTCTAAAGTCTTAGCTAACATATCTATTTTTGTGTCTGAATTAGAGGCTTCTTCTTTCATGGTTACTCTTCTCTCATTTCCTAATCTTTCCTTTTTAGCTAAAATGCTTACTTCTACACCTACAACATCTGTTTGCATTATTTCTAAAGTTTCTACATTTCATTCTCTTAACTGATATGCCATGTCAGTATCAAATCCATCTGGGAATTTTAATAAGACAGAGTTAGGAGTGGCTTTTAGATTTGCAGGAATTGAATTGTAAACACTATTATATCTAGTGCAATAGTCTTGTACTGATTCATTGGGAGCTCTTTTCATTGCATAAAATTCAGACAATATTTGGAGGGGATTTTTCTTCTTTTCCCATTTATTTAAAAATAATCTATGAAAAACAACTAAATCAACTATACTACCTGCAGTAAGACCTTTGAACTTTTTTTTGACTTCTCCTGTTAATGTTTGTGCAAACAACTTCATCTGTACATAAAAATCATTTATTTCATGGAGTTCAAAGTAATTTTTCGTTTTGTTTATGTGCTATTGTGTAGTGTACTGTGTAGTAGCATTAAATTGTGGTATCTTACTTTGATATTTCTGAGGCATGTCATGAAGTTGCATTGGAAGAACAAGGGGAGCATATCTAGCAGCCATAGCTTGAATTCTAGCTTGGCTTGGGAGTAAAGTAGAAGTGTTTGGGGTTGAACTGGAAGCAATAGCTGATGTAGTAACAGAAGTAACTAATGAAACTGGAATATAAGATGGTGAAATATAAAAATTAGTGGAGGAAATAAAGGATGAAGTGGAGGTACTAGGGAATGAAACTGGAATGTATAAGGAACTAGTAGGAAATGAGAATGATGTATTTGAAATAGTATAAGGTAAGCTAGTGGATGAAATGGATGTAGGGGATGAAGAAAATAATATTCTAGGCTGTAGAGGTAATCTAGGGAAAAAAGGATCTGTAGACTGTATGGTAGTGGAAACTATAGATGAGGTAGTGGTATCTAAATGAGGAATAGAAGGTTTAGATATATAGGCTAAAAATTGTGCTAATTCAATAGCTTCATCAATTTCCTTAAGGATAGTAGCATTAATCTCTTCAAGCTTGTCTTGATTTCTAACTTTCTTTAATTCAGAATCTACTGCAATATTTTTCTGTTTTGTTTCCAAAAATGAAATGAAAACAGGGTCTAAAACAACAGTTTTTAAATCAGATTCAGATTTTCTCTTGAATAAAGCATGCTCAAATTTCAAATCAAACTCTATATCTTGTAGACTTACTAACTCTTGTGGTAATGAATTGACTTTTATTAATGAAAGCTTAGCATCTAAATATTCTATCTGATTTTTCTTTTTCCAAATTCTGTTTGGGTTGTCTACTATAACAACAGGTTTAGAATCCGGGTTAGACTTGGTATGGTAAATCTTCCTAGAAGCCAGAATTACAATTTTTAATACTCACAACTTGTCAAATAGTCTTGAAGGAAAGAGGATGATAAAAGTGATTTCCTTTATTATCTATTTTACAACTAAGGATTGGTGAAGTCCCCAGTATGGTCGCCAATATGTTATCACTCTAGTAATCCTCAAAGTTGTGAGATTTTAATTTATAGTTCTAAGAACTGTAGAGGTAACCATAGACCAACTTTTAAACTCTAAGATCTAGCCTTTTCAGGGTTCAAAGAGGGCTCTCTCTATAAGATTTAACTTTTTTCTAGTTATAAGATATTAGGCTAGTTATGATTATACAATTTGGTTTTGGTTTGGTTTGGTTTGGTGGGAAAAATCACTTAATGAGATGGATAGTGGGAAATCTGATTGTCCATTGGGCTAAGGAGTCAAAATTCAAGCAGACAGAACTAGGATCAAGGTCAAAAAGTCAAATGTTTTCAGGGAAAGATAGATAAGCCTTTGAAGATCCTGGAAGGCTATTTGGTGAAGTGGTATGATCGGGATAAAGAGAAATGAAGGGTACTTTCATCCGGAAAAAGGAAGTAGTAGGCATAGGTAAAATGAAAGATGGAGCAATTAAGGGTTCCCTACTCTGGAAATCAACAGAAAACATAGAAATGATAAACAGTAAAGATAAGGTGCTTTTAACAAATCCTGAAGTAATACTCCTGTTTATTCATTCAAATTTGGAACACATATATGGATGCATGAAACAAAGAAGATAAACAATGAAAAGTAGAAAGTACTTCACTTCAATGGCTCATCACATGAATCCTGGAATATGATACTAGTTGATCTGATCTAGTCTGATAGTCGAAATTTGCAACACAAAAGCGTTCAAGTCCAACAAAAATTACTATAGAAATCTTCAGCAATTTATTCCACATTAATACTTCTAAAGATGAAGTATTTATACGATATAGTTTAAAAAATATCCTAGAATGCTTCTAGGAATTATCTAAGGAAAATAGAAATATCTTTACAACAAAATAGAGACGGCTTCTTAACAAATCAACAAGCTGTCCTATTGATCCAAATAAAATAGAAACTGATTGTAGATAAGGTGCAGTTGGTTGCCTTGGTGTCCTCTTTGCTGGCTAAAATATTTCAATTCTATTTTTAAAATATGATCTCTTTATCTTATACTCTTTCACTCTGATTCCCTTTAATCTTTGTAAAAATGTTTTTACTACTGTAATAAATTTGTTTTAACTAAAAATCAAAAAACTGTTTTCTTTATCTTATCTGCCTTTTAACTTTCACAGCAAATCTGTAAGTTATTTCCAAGCTTTCTCATTTGGAATTTGTATCTTCTTTAACTTCCTGAAATTCTCATCTGCCTCAGTATATCTGGCAAAAGTTGGCTTTATGACAAACATATGTCTTATCTCATGTTGCAAATAGAATAGATTTTCAAAACTTCTGAGTAAAACATTCCTTGTTGGAGCACCTTGTCCACTTGTCTTTTCAACCCTCTCTTTTGCATATTATCTGATCTTCTTATTGTAATCTTCCTGTGGCATTAATTTTTCATTGATGACCAAAATATTAGGCAAACTTCTTTGCCTCAAATTTTCAAATTTAACCATAAACTTTGTTATGGCTATGTTCATACTTTCACATTTTTCTTCAAGGAGTTTTATTAGATTTTTATTTTAGATGACTTTCCTTATTTCAAGGATTGTATCTGTTCTATCAGTTATTTGTATTTCTTCTAACTCCTGCTTGTTTTTATTGTTGAGAAATTTGATCAATTCTATGGCTTGCTCAGGTTTAGTACCTAGCTCATCTTTGGTTTTCTGAAATTCTGCTAGTGTTGCTTTCAGTAAATCTCTTTGTTCAAAGATCACTTGAATTGTGGGCCATGCATCATTTATAGCTTCAATGATTCTGCTCCATAAATAGTTTTTCACATATGATATTGGTTCCTCTAAGGTCAATTCATTTTGAAGCTTCTTCAGTTCTTCATTTAACCTATTAGCTCTTTGCTCATGAGTTTTAGCATTTATTTGAGCTAACTTGTTTGTATTCTCAAGGTTATCAATCATCTTTTTCAATTTGTTAATCTCACTTGTCTAAAGTGACATTTCTTCCATGGCTTTTACTAGTTTATTAGCCTCATATGTGGGCTTAGCTGCTGTAGTGGATGACTCTGTAGTTGAAGTTGTGGATGATGTCACTGGCACTACAGTAGCCAGTGGTTCTTTGGGTGCCAACTCTTTTGCCAGAGTTGAAGGCACAACAGTAGAAACCATGGGAATTACTGAAGGAACTTTCTGTGCTTTTGTTCTTTCCCTTTCATGGACAAGTTTGTCCATTTGAGTCTCCATTTCTTTGATCTGTCCTGTTAACTGAAAGATTAAGTTCATCATATCATCCTTTTGAGTTTGTTCTTGTATAATTTCCTTAACTTGAAAATGTTCAGTTGATGGAAGTTTAAGTTGTTTCCTCAATGTTGCAATGTCCTAATTTTTCTTCTTGACTAACTACTCTACTGTTTTCACATTTTCAGGATCATATCCAACCTGCAGGACCAAATCTTTTAAAGACTTAATCCTTAGGTCTTTAGCATATAATGAGGCTTTGTGAACCTTAATTTGATATTTCATGTTTATGATTATGTTCTGAAGTTTTTTAACACTCATAGCTTTGGTTGTAATAGTAGAATACAACATCTCTGAACTCTGTTTATGAAATTCTATTTGATCAAGTGCATGAATTTTTTCTGTTTGTACTTCTAGATCAACATTTTTGTAGTCTGCAACTGTCTTTGGAGTCTTCACTGTAGGCTGTAACACTGACATGATCAAATTTTTATTTGAGTAATCAAAGGTAGATAAAAGTTTGTTTTGTACACGAGGTGTTTGCTTCAAATATTGAGAGTAAATCTCATTTTTTATCTCTTCATTATTTGTCTTGATATGTTTATACTTTTCCCTGATATCAAGGTCCTTTTCTTCTGCTATCTGTGAAGATGGTGTTTCCATGTTCTGTTGTTTATCTACCAACTGTGCATTTGAATTATCAATCTGTCTTCATTCAAATTTTCTGTAAATGACTCATTTCTGATGACTGTAGCAACATCTGTATTAGTTACTGGGACATCTGTGTCTTCAATCTCAATAGTCACTTTCTCTTTACCCAGTAGATTTGTTTTAGGCTTTTCATTATATTTTAACTTGAACCTAGTCTCAGTAGTGGTTTTAACATCATAAGAACCTTCTTCTCTGACTCTCTTAGTGGATTTTTTTGTTTGATCTGTAGTTTGTAAAGTGTGACTAGTATCACCATGCTTTACTACATCTATTAAAGTGTTTTCTTTCCACTCAGTTTGATTGACATACTTCTCAATCTCTGGTTTTTTCTCATGAATGTAGGGTGTTAGTTTACACACAACCCTCATTTTACTCAATATTCCTTGTGTATCATAGTTCCAGGAGAAACTCTCTTCAAATTTGTACTCTAGTAACTGTTTGGTTGCTTCTATCTCTGCATCTCTATGATTAAAAATGAATGGTCCCTCTTGAATTTTTAGCTTGAATTGTGTTTTCTTCTTTGCTGCTAGAAATTTAATAAAATCAGAATTCAAGATTTACCTGATATATTCCAAGGCAAAAACCCTCATTGGTGCAAATTTAGTTAGTTTGTAGGGTATAAGATTAGAGCCCAAAACTCTAATTTCTGTGTGTTTCTCATACAAATATCAATCTCCAGTCCTTGTCTATTCAGATAGCTGTAGGATTTTCTTCATTTCATCATCGATCCTTGGTTGTTTAGTGTTGGTCAACATATTGATCAATGGATGGACAAAATTATTAGTAAACTCTGCAAAAGTCAATTCTGAGGATTCTTTTCTAATCAATGAAGTCCAGAAGATGACTGAAAGTGTTTTTTCTTCTATATCAAGTTTTTGTAGAGTTATAGAGAACTTATCTACTTGAAAATACAAAAACATATGGAAGAGAAAAGATGTGTATCTAAACACTCCTTCAATTGGTAACTTGATCAGTTGATCATGGATATTGTCAGCAATATACTCAGCATAATTGAAAATTACAGAGGGAGGTTGTCCTGGTGTGAAAGTAGATAGGAACCCTAGGATAGACTCACATTAGGGGAATTTTGAGGTTTAAAATTGACTTCCTAAGGAAAATGTACAATCAAAATTCACTTTATGAGAACCAATCACATTTTATGGGATGACATCATCCCTAATAGTTGATGTGGCATTGCTTGAGTTAAGGTACTTACTTGTCACATTGTCAATGGTGGATACAAACTCATGGTTAACCATGGTAGTGCTATAAGTACTTTTAAAGTCAAAGTAAAGTACTCATAATAAATGTTATTTCACATTTTTTGAATAAAAATATATTATTTTCATTTCATATTAATTGAAAGAAACAATGCGTATCCATATACATTTATTATATTATAATATATTATTTTTATGTAAAATATTAATTACATGTTATTATACAATTTAAATAATATGAATTTTAATTAATGACATATAATATAATTAAGAATTTATAAATTTATATTTATATTTTATTTTAAGTTATATAAGTACAAAGGACAAATGCATTAGTTGTTTAATGGTAATGACTTTTTCTTGAAAAGCTCATTCTTATTTATAGTCACACCAATACAATTTTTTTATTAATTTTATTTTAGTACAACTTTTGAATTGAATATAACTATGGTTACATTGATTGTGGTGCAAAAAGTGAATTGAAAATTCATAAATATTATTTTATTGGTTTAGGTATTATTTTATTATTTCCTTAGGAGGCCCATTTTAGACCTCAAAATTCTCCTAATGTCAGTATGCTCATCTGTAAAGCATCCTAGGATGAATAACAACATAGAAATTATATGCCTTGAACATTATGGAAATTTTGAAGTGGAATATGGAGGATTGATTTGGAGAATTCCACATATAAGGGCATGAATATTTTAAATATCTGGAATATTTTGGGAAAATCAAGGCCATTGTACAACTTGGTAAGTGCTTCTATGGACAAAGGAACTGCTTGACGATCAGGTTTGAGCTGTAACATTTGATTTATGGACTCAGCAGTAATTGTAAAAAGTAATTCTTTGTTTGCATTCACTATTGCTCTTTGTTCATGCACATAATAATTCTGACAGAACCTAATCAGCTCTGGGCATGAATGAGTGACTGGAACAACATATTTGGGCAAGTTTGATTCCCAAATTTGGACTTTTTCCACTTGATCTAAGGACTTTTCATAGCTCCAGAAGTGGAGGTCTAATAAATTGAATTCAACAACAGGATCTGCTATTTTATAGCCAACATCTACTAAAGGAATGTGCTCAATGTCTACAACAGGAGGTTGTAGAGGATTCACAACGATGACAATTTTAGAAGATGTAGTCGGAGTAGATTTAGGCATTTTTAAGCTTTTAGGTCTCCAAAAACTCCGTTCTTAGGTTTTCTGATTACTTATGTAAGATTGAACAGTTTAAAAAAGTATTTTTGGATTTTGACAGAGGTTCTTGGATTTAAAATAGGCAGAATATGGTTCTTTTCTTGGATTTTTCCTTCAATTTTTGACTTTCATATGTATTTCAAACTCTCACTAGTTAGAAAACAAGAAACAGGGGTTTCTTGTGCTTTTTCAATGGATAATTGGACTAAAAATCGCTTGAAATCAAGCACAGAGGTTCAGGCTACCTTAAGAGGATTTGTGGGCTTTAATTAGAGTTTTGTATAGTATTGGAAAACTAAATAAACTCAATATTTTCCTTAAAAATGAGCGCAGTCTAAAATAGGTTTTCGTAAAAATTTTGCCAAGGTTTTGCCTGTTTTTGGTTCTTTTTTAATAGGCTTTCTTGGGCGAATTTAATCTCTGATTATATTTATTTTTCTATCAAGGTTCTTTCAAACTGATAACAGGCTTGATTTCTTGAAAAATACCGGTTTTATGCAGGTATAGGTATTTGAAAATGACTCGGAGGTATTTAACAGGTTCTTGGTGTCTTCTGGAAGTTTTGTTGGGCTTTCAACAATCTTCAATGGTGAATACAGTCTTTACACTGATTCTGGGCATAAAAATCATATACTATTGTGAAAACAGCTCCAAAAATAGAAGAAAAGAGATATCAACGCCTTAGAAATAAGCCACTTCGAGGGGGTAACCTCCAATACATTACATGAATGAACAATTCTTGGATGATACAAATTACAAAACCTCCTTTCTATATATAGGAGTCTATGGGGCCACAATGTTATCCTAGTGGGGCCACATTGTAATCCTAGTTGACCTAACAATTATAAGGGCACAATAATAACAATATTGGGGTTACAGGGGTACAATAATAACAATAAGGGGGTTACACTAACAACAATAAGGGACTATACTAGTAATATAGGGACGTAACATGCCCCTCTCCTTCAAAAAAGTGTTGTCCTCAACGCTTGAGTAGCTCTGGGTGCTTCTGTATAAAATTCTCATCCTCCCATGTAAAATCTTCAGTGGGTAAGTTCTTCCACTTGATGAGATACTCTAAAATTGATTGATTCCGTAACTGTCGAGATCTTGTTTCCGTGACCGCTTCAGGTTCCAATATGATTTTTCCTTCCTCATCAAGTTCTGGCAATATTGTTTGAGCTAGAAGATTTTCACCTATAACCTTCTTTAAGCATGAAACATGGAAAATTGGATGCACTCGTGAAGAAGCAGGAAGCTCCAATTGTATGCCATAGTACCAATATTTTGCAACACCTTGTAAGGACCATAGTACTTTAACGATAATTTATTATCCTTCTTAGCTTGCTTGAGGCACATTTTTTTTGTATGGTTGTAGCCGTAAAAATACCCAGTCTCCTACATCAAAACTTCTCTCGCTGCGATGTTGATATGCTTGTTGTTTCATTCGATTTTGTGCCAAATTCAGGTTCTCCTTTAAGAGTTGGAGAACTTCTTGTTGATGCTCGATGTGATCTTCCACCTCTTGAACCTTCAAATTTTATCTTAAAGATGATGTGATGGATGGTGGATGATATCCATAAAGTGCCATACATGGGGTCATTTTTTCTGCAGTATGGAAGGAAGTGTTATACCACCATTCAGCGAGAGGTAACCACTTGACCCATTGTGTTTGTTTATCAGATAAAAAACAACGAAGATATCCTTCCAAACATTTATTTACTATCTAATTTTGACCATAGGATTGAGGATTATAAGATGAGATATGAGCTAATTGAGTACCCAAACAAGAAAATAACTCCGTCCAAAAATTTCCAGTAAAAATGGGATCTTTGTCGCTCACAATAACCCTTGAGTTTCCATGTAGCTTTTGAATTGTGTCCATAAATGTAGTAGCAACTGTACTTGCTTTAAATGGATGAGATAATGCACAAAAGTGTGCATACTTGGTAAGTCTATCAACTACCACCATGATGACACTCTTTCCTTCAGACTTAGGTAAACCTGTGATAAAATCCATTGAAATATCCTCCCAACGTTGAATTGGAATGGATAAAGGTTGTAAAAGACCCGGGGTCTTAATTGTCTCAACTTTATTCTGCTGGCAAACCAAACATTCCACCAAAAACTTTTGAATATCAGATTTAAGGCCATCCCAAAAAATTCTTTCTTCACCCTGTGGTAAGTTTTTAGAAATCTCGAGTGTCCTCCTAAAGGAGAAGTGTGCAATTCCAAAAGAATCTTTTGTTTTAGTTGGGAATTATTACAAAGATATAAGTGATCTTTGTACCATAAGGAATCATTTTTCCAATTAAATGTATCAGATGTACTAGAATCTTGCTGCAAATTTTGAATGAGCGTCGACGCTTCTTCATCCTTCTTCCATACATCTCTTGCTTCGATTATCCAATCTAACTGGATAATAGAAATGGAACAAAGCAATGCTTCCAGCTCTTCATTACTTCTTGAGAGTGCATCTGCAACAACATTTAGATTCCTTTTTTGTAGATTATTTCAAAGTCATAACCCAACATCTTTGTGACCCATTTTTGTTGCTCTTTTGAAGATAGTCTTTGTTCCAAAAAGTGTTTAAGACTATCATGATTAGTTTTTTCCTGGAAGTGTCTTCCCATTAGGTAAGTTCTCCATTTCTTTAGTGCATGCAGTATTTGTTAGGTCCCTATATTACTAGTATAGTACCTTATTGTTGTTAGTGTAACCCCTTTATTGTTATTATTGTACCCTTGTAACCCCCATTTT
The DNA here is from genome assembly GCA_034641835.2 of Pinus albicaulis. Taxonomy (NCBI): domain Eukaryota; kingdom Viridiplantae; phylum Streptophyta; class Pinopsida; order Pinales; family Pinaceae; genus Pinus; species Pinus albicaulis. The sequence continues at coordinate 20,898,146 of CM076573.1, forward strand.
GTTATTATTGTGCCCTTAAATTATTATTGTTAGGTCGGCTAGGATTACATAGTGGCCCACTAGGATTACATTATGGCCCCATGGACTCCTATATATAGAAAGGAGGTTTTGTAAATTGTATCATCCAAGAATTGTTCATTCATGTAATGTATTGGAGGTTGCCCCCTCGAAGTGGCTCATTTCTAAGGCGTGAATATCTCTTTTTTTCTCTCTTTGGAGCTGGTTACACAACATTTGGTATCAGAGCTTTGGGATTCTAGGGTTTCGCTGCTCCAAACAGGTCATCGTGGCATTTTCGCTATAACTTTTTTTCTACGAAGCTTCAGAAGCTGAAATTTTTAGGGTGCGAAGCTGAAATCTTGAGGAAGGTTGTCTAAAATTTCAGATCTTGGTTCGCAATATTTGAGGAGATATCATCTGTGGAATTTAGGTATTGTTTCAGGCTCATAAACAGGTCATCGTGGAGTTTGCGCTATAAATTTTTTTTGTGATTTGCTGTTCAGAGTCTGAAATTTACATGGTGCGGGGCTGAAAGCTCAGTGAAATTTTGTCAAAAAATTTTTAAGGCTTGTCTGCAATATTTTTGGAGATATGATCTGTGGAAGGTAGTGCTTTTTCAGGCTCCTGAATTTCATCTCAAAGAGGTGATCGTGGGAAAAGTTCAATAACTCTCTCTCTGGGCATTGGATTGGAGTGCCGCAAAAAGTGGTCACAAGTACACGGATTGTAGTTTCTTGGATATCAATTTTAGAGACAAAAGATGAAACAGTGACACGTGGAAAGTCGTACAAGTTTTCTTTACTGAACCAGTCCGTAATTAGGTCATTGTGGGAGATTGGACACAACTTTGTCTTGGAGAATCCAAATCAGGTCAGACCCGTGGCATTTGAAAGAAGCTTCAGAGATCTACTACAGAGCTGAATTTCAGATATCGAAGATTTTCAAATACATAGATAATTCAATTTCAACATCGAGCTCCTAAAAGCTAGTAAAAGGTGTGTATTTTTTTCCGAATTGCATAAGTCTTGTTTGAAGAATCAAGTTGAATTGATTCCAAGGGCATCTTGTAGAATAGATATCAATATTGGATTCTAAAATGGCCCCTAAAAAGAATTCAACACCCATCAAGTCTTCAGAAGGCTCTACCATGACTCATGAAGATGAAGAATTGCAACATGATCTATCAAAATTACAAGAACAAGTGCAACAAATTTCACTCTCGCAAAGAGCAGCAAAAAATGAAATGGAAGTTTTGAAGAAAGGTGTGAAAGTGAAGATGGATGGTTTGAAGAAAGGCATGGAAGCTAAGATGGATGGCGTGGAAGTAAAGATGGAAGGTTTGAAGAAAGGCGTGGAAGCTAAAATGGATGGTGTGCAAGCTAAGATGGATGGCATGGAAGTGGGCATGGAAGCTAAGATGGATGACATGAAAGACAACATGGAAAACATGAAGAATGATCTAAAAGCATACATGGAAGGCTTGATGACAAGCTTAAAAACAGAAATGATTCCTAATGGTGGAAATATAGGAGAAGAACCTCATGATGAGAACAAAATAAATGTTAATCGTGATTTCATAAACTCGAATGTTGGTGGGAAGAACCACCATATTCCAAAAATGGATATGAGGAAGTTCGATGGAAAGGATCCTGTAACATGGATACTACAGATGGAGCAATATTTTGATCTCCATAACGTGCAAAACACACAAAAGGTACGCATTGCAACTTTACATTTAGAACAAAATACATTTGAATGGTATCAATGGCTTTGCTCCCGTAAAAAAATTGTCACTTGGTCAATTTTTACGGAGGAAATGATAGCACATTATGAGGATACAAAGAGCAACACCTTCTTTACCCAATTGATAAATCTCAAACAAAAGGGTTTAGTAGGGCAGCACATTGAGGACTTCCAAAAATTGAATATAAGGGTAACTGATCTTACAGAGGAACACAGGATTGATCTCTTCCTAGGCACTTTAAAGGATAACATCGAACATGAAGTTCGCGTTTTGGAACCTGATTCATTGGAGAAGGCATTCAGGTTGGCAAGAAAAGTTGAATGTAAAATATGGCGACAAGGAAGCCTACCACTCAATTCTATAAAGAAGGAAGTGTTGCTACGCCTAGATTTCCACAACCTACAAGGTTGACACCACAACAATTGGAAGAAAAAGAGAAAAAGGGCTTTGTTACAGTTGTGATAGCAAATACACTAAAGGTCATAAGTGTGCTGAGAAGAATTTATTTTACATAGATTGTGAAGAGGAAGAAGAAAATGAACAAGAAGAGGACATACACCAGGAACCAACCCTAGAAGAGGAAGAAATGAATCTGACCATATCGTGTAATGCACTGGCAGGAATTACCACTCCTCAAACTCTCAAGATAAAAGGACAAATCAAGAAGAGAAAGGTAATAATGTTGATTGATTCAGGTAGCACCCATAATTTTATTCATTGTAAGGTAGCCAAGGAATTAAATTGTTTCCTATACCCAGCACCAGAATGTCAAGTGATGGCTGCAAATGGAGGAACTATAAATTGCTCTGGAAAATGCCATAATATCAAGCTAACCATGGGGGAATATGTATTGACTAGTCCAATGCTTTTCATTCCAATGGGAGGTGCTGATGTTGTACTTGGAGTACAATGGTTACAATCTTTGGGGACGGTAGCTTTTAATTTTCAAGAACTTTTCTTGAAATTTTTTTCAGAAGGAAAGGAAGTCGAATTACGGGGTATTGAAGGGAAGTCTGGAAGGATAATAAGCTCTAATGTCATGACAAAGCTTCTAAAGAAAGAACAACGAGGCGTAATTGCACAATTATGCTCACTAGAAGTTCCGACATCAAAATCATCTATTTCTGCAGATCTCCAACAAGTCTTGGACAATCATTCCAAGGTGTTTGAAACTCCCAAAGGACTCCCACCTATTCGTGATCATGATCATGCTATTCATTTGATTCCAGGAAGTGTTCCTCCAAACATCAGGCCTTATAGATATCCTTACTTCAAAAAGAGCGAAATTGAATGTATGATTGCAGAAATGTTAGAGGCGGGTATAATTCAACCTAGTCAAAGTTCTTTCTCTGCTCCTGTAGTATTGGTACACAAGAAGGATGGATCATGGCGAATGTGTCCGGATTATAGTGAGCTCAATAAGCTCACCATTAAAGATAAATTTCCCATTCCTGTGATTGATGAATTATTGGATGAATTACATGGAGCAATTTATTTTACCAAGTTGGATCTTCGTTCAGGATATCATCAAATTAGAATGAAGACCGAAGATATTCTGAAAACAACATTTCGAACTCATGAGGGTCATCATGAATTTTTGGTCATGCCTTTTGGCCTTACCAATGCACCTTCTACATTTCAAGGGTTGATGAATTCCATTTTCAAACCCTTCCTTAGAAAATTTGTGCTAGTATTTTTTGATGATATACTAATCTACAACAGGTCTTGGAAGGATCATGTTGAACATGTTGACAGGGTGCTCAAACTATTGCAGGAGGAACAATTATATGCAAAAACATCCAAATGTTTCTTTGGAGTACAAGAGGTGGAATATCTGGGTCATATTGTATCTCACGAGGGTGTTAAAGTAGACCCTAACAAAATTAAAGCCATTAAGGAATGGAAAGTCCCCACAACCATAAAGAAGTTGCTAGGATTTCTCGGGTTAACAGGGTATTATCGCAAGTTTGTTAAGAATTATGGGAGAATAGCAGCACCTCTAACAACATTATTGAAGAAAGATGCATTTTCATGGACTCCTCAAGCAACTAAGGCCTTTGAACATCTTAAAGAGGCAATGTGCCTAGCACCGGTCTTAGCTATGCCAGACTTCACAAAAACCTTTATTGTGGAATGTGATGCCTCAAGAAATGGAATTGGTGCGGTTTTAATGCAGGAAGGAAGACCCATTGCTTTTGAAAGTCGTCCAATCAAAGGAAAGTATTTACAGAAACCTATTTATGAGAAGGAAATGTTAGCAATACCGCATGCACTAAAGAAATGGTGAACTTACCTAATGGGAAGACACTTCAAGGTAAAAACTGATCATGATAGTCTTAAACACTTTTTGGAACAAAGACTATCTTCAGAAGAGCAGCAAAAATGGGTCACAAAGATGATGGGTTATGACTTTGAAATAATCTACAAAAAAGGAAAGCTTAATGTTGTTGCAGATGTACTCTCAAGAAAGAATGAAGAGGTGGAAGCATTGCTTTATTCTATTTCTATTATCCAACCAGATTGGATAACTGAAGCAAGAGATGAATGGAAGAAGGACAAAGATGTATGGATACTCATTCAAAAGTTGCAGCAAGATCCTAGTACATCTGATACATCTAGTTGGAAAAATGATTCCTTATGGTACAAAGATCGCTTATATCTTTGTAAGAATTCCCAACTAAAACAAAAGATTCTTCTGGAATTGCACACTTCTCCTTTAGGAGGACACTCAGATTTTTAAAAACTTACCACAGGGTGAAGAAAGAATTTTTTTGGGATGGCCTTAAATCTGATATTCGAAAGTTTGTGGCGGAATGTTTGGTCTGCCAGCAGAATAAAGTGGAAACAATTAAGACCCCAGGACTTCTACAACCTTTATCCATTCCAAGTCAACGTTGGGAGGAGATTTCAATGGATTTTATCACAGGTTTACCTAAGTCCGAAGGAAAGAGTGTCATCATGGTGGTAGTTGATAGACTTACCAAGTATGCACACCTTTGTGCATTATCTCATCCATTTAAAGCAAGTACAGTTGCTAGTACATTTATGGACAGAATTCAAAAGCTACATGGAAGCCCAAGGGTTATTGTGAGCGACAGAGATCCCATTTTTACTGGAAATTTTTGGACGGAGTTATTTTCTTGTTTGGGTACTCAATTAGCTAATAGCTCATCTTATCATCCTCAATCTGATGGTCAAACTGAGATAGTAAATAAATGTTTGGAAGGATATCTTCGTTGTTTTGTATCCGATAAACAAACACAATGGGTCAAGTGGTTACCTCTTGCTGAATGGTGGTATAACACTTCCTTCCATACTGCAGCAAAAATGACCCCATTTATGGCACTTTATGGATATCATCCACCATCCATCACATCATCTTTAAGGGAAAATCTGAAGGTTCAAGCAGTGGAAGATCACATCGAGCATCAGCAAGAAGTTCTCCAACTCTTAAAGGATAACCTGAATTTGGCACAAAATCGAATGAAACAACAGGCAGATCAATATCGCAGCGAGAGAAGTTTTGATGTAGGAGATTGGGTATTTTTACGGCTACAACCATACAAACAAATGTCCCTCAAGCAAGCTAAGAAGGATAATAAATTATCGCCAAAGTACTATGGTCCTTACAAGGTGTTGCAAAAGATCGGTACTATGGCATACAAATTGGAGCTTCCTACTTCTTCGCGAGTACATCCAGTTTTCCATGTTTCATGCTTAAAGAAGGTTATAGGAGAAAATCTTCCAGTCCAAACAATATTGCCAGAACTTGATGAGGAAGGAAAAATCATATTGGAACCAGAAGCGGTCATGGAAACAAGAACTCGACAACTACGGAATCGATCAATTTCAGAGTATCTCATCAAGTGGAAGAATTTATACACCGAAGATTCTACATGGGAGGATGAAAAATTTATACAGAAGCACCCAGAGCTACTCAAGCGTTGAGGACAACGCTTTTTTGAAGGAGAGGGGCATGTTAGGTCCCTATATTACTAGTATAGTACCTTATTGTTGTTAGTGTAACCCCTTCATTGTTATTATTGTACCCTTGTAACCCCCATTTTGTTATTATTGTGCCCTTAAATTATTATTGTTAGGTCGGCTAGGATTACATTGTGGCTCACTAGGATTACATTATGGCCCCATGGAATCCTATATATAGAAAGGAGGTTTTGTAAATTGAATCATCCAAGAATTGTTCATTCATGTAATGTATTGGAGGTTGCCCCCTCGAAGTGGCTCATTTCTAAGGCGTGAATATCTCTTTTCTTCTCTCTTTGGAGCTGGTTATACAACAGTATTGCTAACATTTCCTTTTCATAAATAGGTTTATGTAAATACTTTCCTTTGATTGGAAGACTTTCAAAAGAAATGGTTCTTCCTTCTTGCATTAAAACAACACCAATTCCATTTCCTGAGGCATCGCATTCCACAATAAAGGTTTTTGTGAAGTCTGGCATAACTAAGACTGGTGCTAGGCACATTGCCTCTTTAAGATGTTCAAATGACTTAGTTGCTTCAGGAGTCCATGAAAATGCATCTTTCTTCAATAATGTTGTTAGAGGTGCTGCTATTCTCCCATAATTCTTAACAAACTTGCAATAATACCCTGTTAACCCGATAAATCCTCGCAACTACTTTATGGTTGTGGGGACCTTACATTCCTTAATGGCTTTAATTTTGTTAGGGTCTACCTTAACACCCTCGTGAGATACAATATGACCCAGATATTCCACCTCTTGTACTCCAAAGAAACATTTGGATGTTTTTTCATATAATTGTTTCTCTTGCAATATTTTGAGCACCCTGTCAACATGTTGAACATGATCCTTCCAAGACCTACTGTAGATTAGTATATCATCAAAAAATACTAGCACAAATTTTCTAAGGGTGGGTTTGAAAATGGAATTCATCAACCCTTTAAATGTAGAAGGTGCATTGGTAAGGCCAAAAGGCATGACCAAAAATTCATAATGACCCTCATGAGTTCGAAATGCTGTTTTTGGAATATCTTCAGTCTTCATTCTAATTTGATGATATCCTGAAGGAAGATCCAACTTGGTAAAATAAATTGCTCCATGCAATTCATCCAATAATTCATCAATCACAGGAATGGGAAATTTATCTTTAATGGTGAGCTTATTGAGCTCCCTATAATCTAGACACATGCGCCATGATCCATCCTTCTTGTGTACCAATACTACAGGAGTAGAGAAAGAACTTTGACTAGGTTGAATTATACCAGCCTCTAACATTTCTGCAATCATACGTTCAATTTCGCTCTTTTGGACATAAGGATATCTATAAGGCCTGATGTTTGGAGGAACACTTCCTGGAATCAAATGAATAACATGATCATGATCACAAATAGGTGGGAGTCCTTTGGGAGTTTCAAAAACCTTGGAATGATTGTCCAAGAATTTTTGGAGATCTGCAGAAATAGATGATTTTGATGTTGGAAATTCTAGTGAGCATAATTGTGCAATTATACCTCATTGTTCTTTCTTTAGAAGCTTTGTCATGACATTAGAGCTTATTATCTTTCCCAGCTTCCCTGCAATACCCCGTAATTTGACTTCCTTTCCTTCTGAAAAAAAAATTCAAGAAAAGTTCTTGAAAATTAAAAGCTATCATCCCCAAAGATTGTGACCATTGTACTCCTAGTACAACATCAACACCTCCCATAGGAATGGAAAGCATTGGACTGTTCAATACATATTCCCCCATGGTTAGCTTCATATTATGGCATTTTACAGAGCAATTTATAGTTCCTCCATTTGCAATCATCACTTGACATTCTGGTGCTGGGTATAGGAAACAATTCAATTCCTTGGCTACCATACAATGAATAAAATTATGGGTACTACCTGAATCAATCAACACTATTAACTTTTTCTTTTTGATATGTCCTTCTATCTTGAGAGTTTGAGGAATGGTAATTCCTACCAATGCATTACACGATATGGTCGGACTCATTTCTTCCTCTTCTAGGGTTGATTCCCAGTGTATATCCTCTTCTTGTTCATTTTCTTCTTCCTCTTCACAATCTATGCAAAATAATTTCTTCTTATCACACTTATGACCTTTAGTGTATTTCCTATCACAACTGTAGCAAAGCCCTTTTGCTCTTTTTTCTTTCAATTGTTGTGGTGTCAACCTTGTATGTTGTTGAAATCTAGGATTAGCAACACTTCCCTCTTTATAGAAGTAAGTGGTAGGCTTCCTTGTCGCCATAATTTTACATTCAATTTTTCTTGCAAACCTGAATGCCTTCTCCAATGAATCAGGTTCCAAAACGCGAACTTCATGTTGGATGTTATCCTTTAAAGTACCTATGAAGAGATCAATCTTGTGTTCCTATGGAATATCAGTTACCCTTATATTCAATTTTTGGAAGTCCTCAATGTGCTCCCCCACTAAACCCTTATGTTTGAGATTTATCAATTGGCTAAATAAGGTGTTGCTCTTTGTATCCTCATAATGTGCTATCATTTCCTCTGTAAAAATTGACCAAGTGAAAAAAAATTTACAGGAGTAAAGCCATCGATACCATACAAATATATTTTGTTCTAAATGTAAAGTTTCAATGCGTACCTTTTGTGTGTTTTGCACATTATTGAGATCAAAATGTTGCTCCATTTGTAGTATCCATGTTACAGGATCTTTTCCATCAAACTTCCTCATATCCATTTTTGGAATATGGTGGTTCTTCCCGCCAACATTAGAGTTTATGAAATCATGATTAGCATTTATTTTGTTCTCATCATGAGTTTCCTCTACTATCTTTTCACCATTAGGAAACATTTGTTGTATCAACTTTGTCAAACCTTCCATGTCTGCTTTTAGATCATTCTTCATGTTTTGTATTTTTCTTCGATCTTAGCTTCCATGTCATCTATATTAGATTCCATGCCAACTTCCATGCCATATATCTTAGCTTCCATGCCATTCTTCAAACCATCCATCTTATATTCCACGTCTTTCTTTAAACCATCCATCTTAGTTTCCACGCCTTTCTTCAAAACTTCCATGTCATTTTTTGTTGCTCTTTGCGAGAGAGAAATTTGTTGCACTTGCTATTGTAAATTTGATATGTCATGTTGTCATTCTTCATCTTCATGATTCATAGTAGAGCCTTCTAAAGGCTTAATGGGTGTTTGTAATATTCCTACGTAGCCTGATCTAAGAGGAATATACATTTTTGTCTCATTTTCTTTGCATGAATAAATGAATAAAGTAGGACATGTAAAGCTCCTGAAAAGAATGAATAAATCAATGCCCATATGAACAAGGATAAATTTGGGCCATGTAAACAAATCACTTCCAGGTGTGAAAGGGGTTTGAGCTATGAGACTGGGTCAACCTTGACCAAATCTACAACGCTGTCTAGATACAATGTACCTCATGGAGGGACAACACAATTCTAGATGGAGGCCCCTCATGTGAAAGTAGCTAATTCATCAAGGTGGTTTAGGGTTTTCCAAGGCTTTCATCTTATAAAAGGAAGGGGGAGGCAGCAAGAGAAGGTTGTTGATTTTGAATATTTCTGAGTATCTTGTCTGTTTAGAAAAATACCATTATCTGTTGTTTAGCTGAGAATAGTGTTGCTTAGCACTTAGGAGTTCCTATGCAGGGACCCCACCTCTTCCATTGAGGATTCCTTGGAGGAGTCTTGCTGATTTCATCCACTATCAAGCATTTGGCCAAGCTCATCTTTCAACTACAGTGTTGATCTTGTTTAGGACTAGGTTTTTCTTGCAAGCTGCAGCAAGTGGAGGTCATATTTGCTAAGATCTAGGCCATTCAGGCCCTCTTTTCACTGGGAAAGTCTTCTATCCCATGGACAAGAGAGTTCTAAACCTTTGGAGCTGATATTTCACATCTTGGCATTAGGCCAACCCAGTGCTTCAAGATACAGCGCAGTTTCCCTTTCAGGATTGCGTTATTTTCAGTGGATTTTTTGCAGTGTGTTTTGATCCCCTTTTTTATTAGAGATCTCTGGTGCTGGGCTTTGCCTTTCACTTTGGTGATCCATGGATTAGCTTGCTGATCCATGTTCTGTATAGATCTGATATATTTCTAATGTAAAATCATCTTCAGAAATTTCTGAATAATATTGCAGATCTGCTACTTTAAACTTAGATCTACTCTTTGATTTGCATGATTTGATCAAAACCCCAAGGGGATCTTGTAATAGAGCCTTTCTAGTGTACAGATCTGAAATGGATCTGATATTTTGTACACAAATCTGCTCTAGATCTGAAGTGTAACATTCAGCTGTTGTAGCTCCATAAAAGAATGTTGTTAAGCCATTTTGCAGTAAATACATGTGTTGTAGCCTTCTTTTCTGAAGATTTCCTTCTCTCTTGTCTTCTATATTTTGTTGTATAATGTAAGAGCATCAATATAAACTTGATTTACTGCTGTATATTCAAAATTTGATCTTATTTGATGGCCTCCTACTCATGCTTTCCAAAACTATGTTTTTTCTGAAGCAGTTTTTTGTACATAGCTACAACCCCTCTCTTTGGGTGTTTTTCAGCTAGACTAGGTGGTGGGAGATCTGTTTACCACACCTATTTTGATTTGTTTTTTCTCTCCTTTTGGATCTAGTCCCCAGATCTACTGATCTAAGGCATTTAGGAGCTGCAAACTCATTTCTGTGCACAGATTTCCCAGAAGTGCGTTATTTCAGCAAGCACTGCTGTGCATTCCCATTTGGGGATATTACAGTGTTGAATTATTTTTAGGGGCCATTTTAGAATCTAATAATGATATATATTCTACAATATTCCCTTGGAATCAATTCAACTTGATTCTTCAAACAAGACTTATGCAATTCGGGGAAAAAAAATACACACTTTACTTTCTTTTGAGGAGCTCTATATTGAAATTGAATTATCTCTGTAATTATAGATCCTCAATATCTGAAATTCAGCCCTGTAGTATCCCTCTGAAGCTTCTTTCAAATGTCATAGGTCTAAACTTATTTGGATTCTTCAAGGAAAAGTTATGTCCAATCTCCCACAATAACCCAATTATGGACCGGTTCAGTAGATCGAACTTGTATGACTTGCCACGTGTCACTGTTTCCTCCTTTGGCTCTGAAATTGATATACAAGAAACTATAGTCCGTGTACTTGTGGCCACTTTTTACATCATTCCGATCCAATTCTCAGAGAGAGAGAGTTATGAATATTTTCCCACGATAACCTCTTTGAGATGAAATTCGGGAGCCTGAAAAAGACCTAACTTCCACTGATCATATCACCGCAAATGTTGTGAACCAAGCTCTGAAATTTTGTGACATTGTTCCTCAGGATTTCAGCTTCACTCTCTAAAACGTTCAGCTTCTGAAATTTCATAGAAAAAAAGTTATAGCGCAAATTCCATGATGACCTGTTTAGGTTAAATTCAGGAGCCTGTAAAAAGCCCTAACTTCCACAGATCATATCTCCAAAAATATTGTGAACCAAGATGTAAAATGTTGCGACGATGTTCCTCAGGATTTTGGCTTTTCACTCTTAAAATTTAAGCTTCTGAAACTTCGTAGAAAATTTTTTATAGCAAAAATGCCACGATGACCGATTTGGAGCAGCGAAAAACCCTAGAATCCAAAGCTCTCATGCCAAATGCTGTGAAACCAGCTCCAAAAATAGAAGAAAAGAGATATCAACGCCTTATAAATAAGCCACTTCGAGGGGGAAACCTCCAATACATTACATGAATGAACAATTCTTGGATGATACAAATTAAAAAACCTCCTTTCTATATATAGGAGTCCATGGGGCCACAATGTAATCCTAGTGGGGCCACAATGAAATCCTAACCGACCTAACAATAATAATTTAAGGGCACAATAATAACAATATGGGGGTTACAAGGGTACGATAATAATAATAAGGGGGTTACAATAACAACAATAAGGGACTATACTAGTAATATAGAGACCTAACATATACAAGCTTCTTTCTCTAAGTCGGAATAGCCAATACAGTTGATGAGTGCAAAAAAAGGGATAATTGGTGTGTTTTCTGGGTTTATTAGGAAAATTAGGGTTGAATTGGCCTGCAATAAATGGCAGTCATGTCGGGCAAATAAGCAGTTTTGTAGCTTCACAGGATAGAAACCGCGAGTGGTTATCACGCGGGTCTAAAGTGGTAAGTGGTTTGAAATGAATCGGATGCGATCCAATGAATATAAGCCACGTGGAAGAGGGAGAAAAAGGCTAAACAACCTATTTCACATAGGAATGAAAAATTTAACATCGCGCAAATTAAATTGCGATATGGGCAATTGATCATCGGATTGGTAAGGACTTGTGCGAACGGTCAAGATTTAATCTGTAAGATGCTCGGGATTTTGAAGTGGGTCTGATTTTATCAATGCGGCGAGATAGATTTTTCAACATTATAAATATAAATTTAAAATGTTTAAAACCTTGGGTTATATGATAGGCGGAGGGGTAATGTCACATGTTTTGATTAAAACATTTTAACATATATTTCAACCAATAATGCGGGCGCGACGCGGGTATGAATATATAGTATTTAAACCTTTTGAAAAGTGTTTAAGAACCATAGGGGCGAGGATTATTTTATATTGGATATGTTTAAACCTATCGGAATAAAGGGCGGGGATTATTTCGTCACATGGGATATTTCAACATAGGTTAAAACTTTTAAATAAAGGGTTTTGGAGTTATTTATTTATATAGGATTTAATAATATATGGGAAGGGTATAGAATAAGGAGTTAATAAATATAAGTTAGAAATTAATATGAAAATAAAGGTGTAATGTAAAAAAATGAATTAAAATAGAAAATTTAAAACTAAGTAAAGTGCAAAATATAGACAAATAAGGATAGTTTGTCCCTTTATTTTTTTTCACACTTAAACTTAGGATAAATGTATTTTGTGGGTTATGAATGTTTTTTGAATGGAGATGAAATTAGTTATGTAGGGTTTTTACTTTTGCTAAGAAAAAAGGTGTTTTTACTTAGGAAAAGGGATTTATGACTTTGGAAAAGGGTAAATATGCTGATGAAATAGGTTTTATGTAGGAAATCCAATATTTTTAACCAATCAGTTATCGAGCCTTGGGTCTGGTCCCAACAGAAGTCAGAGAAATGCTCTGAGCCTCTTTAATTGAAGGTTTAGAATACTGGGTTATCGTGGGGGAGGGGAAATTAATAATTTTTGCCTGATGATGCTTTATTACATGCTTTTGCACAACTGCTTTCTACCTACCTATTATTATTTCTAACATTTTTTACTTCATTTTCATGGGTGCATTTAAGCTTGCAACCCTAAATCCATTTTTCTTTCAAAGCGTAAAAACTATCTAAGTCTAACTTTATTTCATCCGAGGGCTCAGATTAAACTGTTGAGCTCCTCATCTATTCTCTAACTATCTACTGATTTGTCAAGTTTAAATTGTTTGACATATCTTTATTTTCTATCTAAACCATAAAATTCAAAGCATGAAAAATTAAGATTAAATTGTTTAACTGATCATGGATTATGGCATTTATTGACAATCTGCACATTTCTTGCAGTAAAAATAAATAGTAGTGGAACTTTGACTTGCTTACTTTCACGTCTTATTTTTTTCTCTTTTTTCTTTTGGGGTCTATTATTTTCTAAGTCTTTTGATATTTATTTTAGGACTTTTACCCTCTTTTCATTTTTATTATTTTCAAAATATGAGAAAAAAACTTGCAGAAAGCAAGGTATGTACATATTTACAAGACTATCAAAGTCAATTGAAAAATTATGAACCCTATTATTATAGGACCCTAATAGTGGCTCCACATGGGGATGACATTTCTTGGTGAAATATCAAGAACTTTGAGACTAGTAGCCTTTGAATTTTGACTGTGATGATCCTGTAAGTATTTTATGATCTTTGAAATTTTATCTTTGAATTGCCAAGCTTCCTCATTTGGAATTTGTATCTTCTTTAACTTCCTGAAATTCTCATCTGCCTCAGTATGTCTGGCAAAAGTTTGATTTATGACAAACAAATGTCTTATCTCATGTTGCAGATAGAATAGATCTTCAAAACTTCTGAGTAAAACCTTCCCTGTTGGAGTACCTTGTCCACTTATCTTTTCAACCTTCTCTTTTGCATATTCTTTGATCTTCTTATTGTAATCTTCCTGTGGCATTAATTTGTCATTGATGACCAAAATATTAAGCAAACTTCTTTGCCTCAAGTTTTCAAATTTAGCCATAAACTTGGTTATGGCTATGTTCATACTCTCACATTTTTCTTCAAGTAGTTTCATTAGATTATTCTTTCAGATGACTTTCCTTATTTCAGGGATTGTATTTGTTCTATCAGTTGTTTGTATTTCTTCTAACTCCTGCCCGTTTTTATTGTTGATAAATTTGATAAATTCTATGGCTTGCTCAGGTTTAGTACCTAGCTCATCTTTGATTTTTTGAATTTCTGCTAGTGCTGATTTTAGTAAATCTCTTTGTTCAAAGATCACTTGAATTGAGGGTCACACATCATTGGTAGCTTCAATGATTTTGTTCCATAAATATTTTTTCACATATGATATTGGTTCTTTTAAGGTCAACTCCTTTTGAAGCTTCTTTAGTTCTTCATTTAACCTATTAGCTCTTTGCTCATGAGTTTTAACATTTATTTGTGCTAACTTGTTTTTATTCTCAAGGTTATCAATCATATTTTTCAACTTGTTAATCTCACTTGTCTGAATTGACATTTATTCCATGGATTTTACTAGTTTATTGTCCTCATCTGTGGGCTGAGATGCTGTAGTGGATGACTCTGTAGCTGAAGTTGTAGATGATGTCACTGGCACTGCAATAGCCAGTGGTTCTTTGGGTGCCAAATATTCTACCAGAGTTGAAGGCACAACAATAGTAACCATAGGAATTACTGAATGAACTTCCTATGCTTTTGTTGTTTTCCTTTCATGGACAAGTTTTTCCATTTGAGTCTCCATTTCTTTGATCTGTCCTGTTGACCGAAAGATTAAGTTCATCACATCATCCTTCTGGGTTAGTTCTTGTATAACTTCCTTAGCTTGAGGATGTTCAGTTGATGGAAGTTTAAGCTATTTCCTTAATGCTGCAATGTACTCATTTTTATTCTTCACTAACTGCTCTGCTAATTTCACATTTTCAGGATCATATCCAACTTGCACGACCAACTCTTCTAAAGACTTAATCCTTATGTTTTTAGCATATAGTGAGGCTTTGTCAACCTTCATTTGATATTTCATGTTTATTATTGTGTTCTGAAGTTTTTGAACACTCATAGCTTTGGTTGTATAGTAGAATACAACATCTCTGAACTCTACCTATGAAATTCTATTTTATCAAGTGCATGAATTTTCTCTGTTTGTACTTCTAGATCAACCTTTTTGTAGTCTGCAACTGTCTTTGGAGTCTTCACTGTAGGCTATAACACTGACATGATCAAATTTTTATTTGAGTAATCAAAGGCAGATAAAATTCTATTTTGTACACTAGGTGTTTGATTCAAATATTGAGAGTAAATCTCATTTTTTATCTCTTCATTCTTTGCCTTGATCTATTTATACTTTTCCCTGATATCAAGGTCCTTTTCTTCTGCTATCTGTGAAGATGATATTTCCATGTTTTGTTGTTTCTCTATCAACTGTGCATTTGAATTATCAATCTGCTCTTCATTTATATTTTCTGTAACTGACTCATTTCTGATGACTGTAGTAGCATCTTTATTAGTTACTAGGACATCTATGTCTTCAACCTCAATAATCACTTTCTCTTTACCTGCTAGATCTGTTTTAGGCTTTTTATTATATCTTAACTTGAACCTAGTCTCAGTAGTGGTTTCAGCAACGTAAGAACCTTCTTCTTTGACTCTCTTGGTGGCTTTTTCTATTTGATATGCAATTTGTAAAGTGTGACCGGTATCACCTTGCTTTACTGCATCTATTAAAGTGTTTTTTGTCCACTCAGTTTGATTGACATACTTCTCAATCTCTAGTTTTTTCTCATGAATTTAGGGTGTTAGTTTACACTTAACCCTCATTTTACTCAATATTCCTTGTGAATCATAGTTCCAGGAGAAGCTCTCTTCAAATTTGTATTCTAGTAACTGTTTGGCTGCTTCTATTTCTGCATCTCTATGATTACAAATGAATGGTCCTACTTGATTTTTTAGCTTGAATTGTGTTTTTTTCTTTGCTGCTAGAAATTTAATAGAATCAGAATTCAAGATTTTCCTGATATATTCCAAGGCAAAAACCCTCATTGGTACAAATTTGGGTAGTCTGTAGGGTAGAATATTAGAGCCAAAACTCTAATTTATGTGTGTTTCTCATACAAATACCAATATCCAATCCTTGTTTGTTTAGATAGTTGTATGATTTTCTTCATTTCATCATTGATCCTTGGTTGTTCAGTGTTGGTCAACATATTGATCAATAGATAGACAAAATTATTAGTAAACTCTGCAATAGTGAATTCAGAGGATTCTTTTCTAATCAATGAAGTCCAAAATATGACTGAAAGTGGCTTTTCTTCTATATCAAGATTTTGTAGAGTTACAGAGAACTTATCTGCTTGAAAATACAAAAACATATGGAAGAGAAAAGATGTGTATCTAAACACTCCTTCAGTTGGTAACTTGATCGGTTGATCATGGATATTCTTAGAAATATACTCAGCATAATTGAATATTATAGAGGGTGGTTGTCTTGGTGTAAAAGTAGATAGGAACCCTAGGATGGAATCATCAATATGCTCATCTGTAAAGTATCCTGGGATGAATGACAACATAGAAATTACATGCCTTGAACATTCTGGAAATTTTGAAGTGGAATATGGAGGATTGATTTGAGGAATTTCCACATGTAAGGGCATGAATATTTGAAAGATATGGAATCTTTTGGGAAAATCAAGGCCAATGTACAACTTGGTAAGTACTTCTATGGAAAAAAGAACTGCTTGAGGATCAAGTTTGAGCTGTAACATTTGATTTATGGACTCAACAGTAATTGTAAAAATTACTTTGTTTGAATTCACTATTGCTCTTTGTTCAAGCACATAATAATTCTGACACAACCTAATCAGCTCTGGGCATGAATGAGTGACTGGAACAACATATTTGGGCAAGTTTGATTCCCAAATTTGGACTTCTTCCAACTGATCTAAGGAATTTTCATAGCTCCAGCAATGGAGGTCTAATAAATGGAATTCCACAACAGGATCTGCTATTTTATAGTCAACATATGCTAAGGGAATGTGCTCAATGTCTACAACAAGAGGTTGTAGAGGATTCACAATGATGTCAGTTTTAGAAGATGCAGTTGGAGTAGATTTAGGCATTTTTAAGCTTTTAAGACTACAAAAACTCTGTTTCTAGGCTTTCTGATTACTTCTGTAAGATTAAACAGTTTACAGAAGTATTTTTGGATTTTGACTGAGGTTCTTGGATTTAAAATAGGCAGAATATGGTTCTTTTCTTAGATTTTTCCTTCAATTTTTGACTTTCATATGTATTTCAGACTCTTACTGGTTAGAAAACAAGAAATAGGGGTTTCTTGAGCTTTTTCAATAGATAATTGGACTAAAAATCGCTTGAAATCAAGCACAGAGGCTCATGCTATCTTTAGAGGATTTATGGGCTTTAATTGGAGTTTTATATAGTATTGGAAAGCTAAATAAACTCAATATTTTCCTTAAAAAGGAGCGCAGTCTAAAACAGGTTTTCAAAAAACATTTGCCACGGTTTTGCCTGTTTTTGGTTATTTTTGAATAGGATTTCTTGGACGAATTTAATCTCTGACTATATTTATTTTTCTATCAAGGTTCTTTCAAATTGATAACAGGCTTGATTTCTTGAAAAATACCTATTTTACGCATGTATAGGTATTTGAAAATGACTCGGAGGCGTTTAATAGGTTCTTGGTTTCTTCTGGAAGTTTTGTTGGGCTTTCAACAATATTCAACGGTGAATACAGTCTTTACACTGATTCTGGGCATAAAAATCATACACAGGCTTCTTTCTTTGAGTCAGAATAACCAATACAGTTGATGAGTGCAAAAAAAGGGATAATTGGTGTGTTTTCGGGGTTTATTAGGCAAATTAAGGTTGAATTGGCCTACAATAAATGGTAGTCATATCGGGCAAATAAGCGGTTTTGTAGCTTCACAGGATAGAAACTGCGAGTGCTTATCGCGTGGGTCTAAGGTGGTAAGTGCTTTGAAATGAATCGGATGCGATCCAAGGAATATAAGCCACGTGGAGGAGGGAGAAAAAGGCTAAACAACCTATTTCACATAGGAATGAAAAAGATATCATCGCGCAACTTAAATTGTGATATGGGCAATTGATTGTTGGATTGGTAAGGACTTATGCGAACGGTCAAGATTTAATCTAGAAGATGCTCAGGATTTCAGAGTGGGTCCAACTTTATCAATGCGGCGGGATGGATTTTTTAACATTATAAATATAAATTTAAAATATTTAAAACCTTGGATTATATGATAGGTGGAGGGGTAATGTCACATGTTTTTTATTAAAACATTTTAACGTATATTTCAACCAATAATGCGGGTGCGGGTATTAATATATAGTATTTAAACCTTTTGACAAGTGTTTAAGAACCATAGGGGGGGGGGGATTATTTTTATATTAGATATGTTTAAACCTATGGGAATAAAGGGTGGGGATTATTTCGTCACATGGGATATTTCAACATAGGTTAAAACTTTTAAATAAAGGGTTTTGGGGTTATTTATTTATATAGGATTTAATAATATATGGGAAGGGTATAGAATAAGGAGTTAATAAATATAAGTTAGAAATTAAAATGAAAAAAAAGGTGTAATGTAAAAAAATGAATTAAAATACAAAATTTAAAACTAAGTAAAGCGTAAATATAGACAAATAAGCATAGTTTGCCCCTTTAATGTTTTTCGCACTTAAACTTAGGACAAATGTTTTTTTTAGGTTATGAATGTTTTTTGAATGGAGATGAAATTAATTATGTAGGGTTTTTACTTTTGCAAAGCAAAAAGGTGTTTTTATTTAGAAAAAGGAATTTATGACTTTGGAAAAGGGTAAATATGCTGATGAAATGGGTTTTATGTAGGAAATCCAATATTTTTAACCAATCAGTTATTGAGCCTTGGGTCCGGTCCCAAAAAAATTCAGAGAAATGCTCCGAGCCTTTTTAACTGAAGGTTTACTGGGTTATTGTGGGGGAGGGGAAATTAGTAATTTTTGCCCGATGATGATTTATTACATGCTTTTGCACAACTACTTTCTACCTACCTATCATTATTTCTAACATTTTTCACTTCATTTTCATGGGTGCATTTAAGCTTGCAACCTTAAATCATTTTTTATTCCAAAGCATAAAAACTATCTAAGTCTAACCTTATTTCATCTGAGGGCTCAGATTAAACTGTTGAGCTCCTCGTTTATTCTTTAACTATCTACTGATTTGTCAAGTTTAAATTGTTTGACATATCTTTATTTTCTATCTAAAACATAAAATTCAAAGCATGAAAAGTTAAGATTAAAATATTTAACTGATCATGGTTTATGGCATTTACTGACAATCTACACATAATCATTATTCTTGCAGTAAAAATAAATAGTAGTGGCATTTTGACTTGCTCACTTTCAGGTCTTATTTTTATCTCTTTTTTCTTTTGGGGTCTATTCTTTTCAAAGTCCTTTAATATTTATTTTAAGACTTTTACCATCTTTTCATTTTTTATTATTTTCAAAATATGGGAAAACAACTTGCAGAAAGCAAGGTATGTACATATTTACAAGAATATCAAAGTCAATTAAAAAATTATGAATCCTATTATTATAGGACCCTAATAGTGGCTCCACATGGGGATGGAATTTCTTGGTGAAATGTAAAGAACTTTGAGACTAGTAGGCTTTCAATTTTGACTGTGATGATCCTATAAGTATCTTCTGATCTCTGCAATTATACATACTTATGATATTTTACCTCTCAAATCTTAGGGCCTTCTCTCCGGGCTTCAAATTTGTTTTGAAAACATCCAATCATATCTAGAATCTTCAATGTATATGTACAATGGTAAAAGTAAATGAAACTAACTATTTGTTATCTCAGATGATTTTCCATGTTTACCTTTGTCTTCTCTTCTTGAATGTTAGGTCCCTATATTACTATTATAGTCCCTTATTGTTGTTATTGTAACCCCCTTATTGTTATTATTGTACCCCTGTAACCCTCATATTTTTATTATTGTAACCTTAAATTATTATGGTTAGGTCGGATAGGATTACATTGTTGCCCCACTAGGATTACATTATGGCCCCATGGACTCCTATATATAGAAAGGAGGTTTTGTAATTTGTATCATCCAAGAATTGTTCATTCATGTAAGGTATTGGAGGTCGCCCCCTCAAAGTGGCTTATTTCTAAGGCATTGTTATCCCTTTTTTTCTATTTTTGGAGTTGGTTTCCCAAAATTTGGTATCAGAGCTTTGGATTCTAGGGTTTCGCTGCTCCAAACAGGTCATCGTGGAATTTTTGCTATAACGTTTTTTTCTACAAAGGTTTAGAAGCTGAAATTTTTAGAGTGCGAAGCTGAAATCTTGAGGAACATCGTCGCAAAATTTCAGAGCTTGGTTCGCAATATTTTCGGAGATATGATCTGTGGAAGTTAGGTCTTTTTGCAGGCTCATGAGTTTCACTTAAAAAGGTCATCGCAGAATTTTCACTATAACTTTTTTTCCATGGAGGTTCAGAAGCTGAAATTTCTAGAGCGCGAAACTGAAATCCTGAGGAACATCGTCGCAAAATTTCAGAGCTTGTTTCATAATATTTTTGGAGTAATGGTCTGTGGAAGGTAGGTCTTTTTCAGGCTCCTGAATTTCATCTCAAAGAGGTGACCGTGGGAAAATCTTCATAACTCTCTCTCTGAGCATCGGATTGGAATTCTGTCAAAAGTGACTAGAAGTAAATGGACTTTAGTTTCCTGTCTATAAATTTCAGATCCAAAGGAGCAAACGGTGACACGTGGCAAGCTGTACAAGTTCACTCTACTGAAATAGTCCATAATTAGGTCATTGTGGGAGATTGGAAATAACTTTGTCTTGAAGAATCCAAATCAAGTCAGACCTATGAAAATTTAAAGAAGATTCAAGGGGCTACGTCAGGGCCAAATTTCAGATATTGAAGATCCAAAATCACAAAGATAATTCAGTTTCAATATCGAGTTCATCAAAATCAAGAAAAAGGTGTGTATTTGTTTTCAAATTGCATAATTCTTGTTTGGAAAATCAGTTTTAAGTGATTCCAAAGGCCTATTGAGCATAGATATCAGTATTGGGTTCTAAAATGCCTCCTAAAAAGAATTCAACACCCATTAAGCCCTCAGATTACTCTACTATGACTCATGAAGATGAATAATTGCAACATGATCTATCAAAATTACAAGAGCAAGTGCACCAAATTTCTTTCTCGCAAAGCGCAACAAAAAATGAATTGGATGTTTTGAAGAAAAGCATGGAAGCTAAGATGGATGGTTTGAAGAAAGGCATGGAAGCTATGATGGATGGTTTGAAGAATGGTATGGAAGAAAAAATGGAAGGTTTGAAGGAATACATGGAAGGTTTGAAGGAAGGTTTGTCAAAGTTGATACAAGAAAGTATTCCTAATGGAAAAAAGATAGTAGATGAAAATCATGATGAGAACAAAATAAATGTTAATCGTGATTTCATAAACTCTAATATTGGATTAGAGAACCACCATATTCCAAAGATGGATATGATGAAGTTTGATGGCAAGGATCTCGTAACATGGATACTACATATGGAGCAATATTTTGATCTCAATAATGTGAAAAACACACAAAAGGTATGCATTGCAACTTTACATTTAGAACAAAATAAATTTGTATGGTATCGATGGCTTTGCTCCCGTAAAAAAATTGTCACTTGGGCAATTTTTATGGAGGAAATGATAGCACATTATGAGGATACAAAAAGCAACACCTTCTTTAGCCAATTGATAAATCTTAAACAAAAGGGTTTAGTGGCGGAGCACATTGAGGACTTCCAAAAATTGAATATAAGGGTAACTGATATTTCAGAGGAACACATAATTGATCTCTTCATAGGTACTTTAAAGGATAACATCCAGCATGAAGTTCTCATTTTGGAACCTGATTCATTGGAGAAGGCATTCAGGTTGGCAAGAAAATTTGAATGTACAATTATGGCGACAAGGGAGCCTACCACTCACTTCTATAAAGATGGAAGTGTTGCTACTCCTAGATTTCCACAACCTACAAGGTTGACAAGACAACAATTGGAAGAAAAAAGAGCAAAAGGGCTTTGCTACAGTTGTGATAGAAAATACACAAAAGGTCATAAGTGTGCTGAGAAGAAATTATTTTACATAGATTGTGAAGAGGAAGAAGAAATTGAACAAGAAGAGGATATACACTAGGAACCAACCCTAGAAGAGGAAGAAATGAGTCCGAACATATCATGTAATGCATTGGCAGGAATTACCACTCCTCAAACTCTCAAGATAGAAGGACATATCAAGAAGAAGAAGGTAATAGTGTTGATTGATTCAGGTAGTACCCATAATTTTATTCATTGTAAGGTAGCCAAGGAATTGAATTGTTTCCTATACCCAGCACCAGAATGTCAAGTGATGGTTGCAAATGGAGGAATTATAAATTGCTCTGGAAAATGCCATAATATCAAGCTAACCATGGGGGAATATGTATTGACTAGTCCAATGCTTTCCATTCCTATGGGAGGTGTTGATGTTGTACTAGGAGTACAATGGTTACAATCTTTGGGGACGATAGCTTTTAATTTTCAAGAACTTTTCTTGAAAATTTTTTTAGAAGGAAAGGAAGTCGAATTATGGGGTATTGCAGGGAAGCCGGGAAAGATAATAAGCTCTAATGTCATGAAAAAGCTTCTAAAGAAAGAATAATGAGGTGTAATTGCACAATTATGCTCACTAGAAGTTCCAACATCAAAACGATCTATTTCTGCAGATCTCCAACAAGTCCTGGACAATCATTCCAAGGTGTTTGAAACTCCCAAAGGACTCCCACCTATTCGTGATCATGATCATGCTATTCATTTGATTCCAGGAAGTGTTCCTCCAAACATCAGGCCTTATAGATATCATTATGTCCAAAAGAGCGAAATTGAACGTATGATTGCAGAAATGTTAGAGGCGGGTATAATTCAACCTAGTCAAAGTTCTTTCTCTGCTCCTGTCGTATTGGTACACAAGAAGGATGGATCATGGCGAATGTGTCCGGATTATAGGGAGCTCAATAAGCTCACCATTAAAGATAAATTTCCCATTCCTGTGATTGATGAATTATTGGATGAATTACATGAGCAATTTATTTTACCAAGTTGGATCTTCATTCAGGATATCATCAAATTAGAATGAAGACTGAAGATATTCCAAAAACATCATTTCAAACTCATGAGGGTCATTATGAATTTTTGGTCATGCCTTTTGGCCTTACCAATGCACCCTCTACATTTCAAGGGTTGATGAATTCCATTTTCAAACCCTTCCTTAGAAAATTTGTGCTAGTATTTTTTGATGATATACTAATCTACAGCAGGTCTTGGAAAGATCATGTTCAACATGTTGACAGGGTGCTCAAACTATTGCAGGAGAAACAATTATATGCAAAAACATCCAAATGTTTCTTTGGAGTACAAGAGGTGGAATATCTGGGTCATATTGTATCTCACGAGGGTGTTAAGGTAGACCCTAACAAAATTAAAGCCATTAAGGAATGAAAATTCCCCACAACCATTAAGCAGTTGTGAGGATTTATCGAGTTGATAGGGTAGTATCGCAAGTTTGTTAAAAACTATGGGAGAATAGCAACACCTCTAACAACATTATTGAAGAAAGATGCCTTTTCATGGACTCATGAAGCAACTAAGGCCTTTGAACATCTTAAAGAGGCAATGTTCCTAGCACTGGTCTTAGCTACGCTAGACTTCACAAAAACCTTTATTGTGGAATGTGATGCCTCAGGAAATGGAATTGGTGTTGTTTTAATGCAAGAAGGAAGACCCATTGCTTTTGAAATTCGTCCAATCAAAGGGAAGTATTTACAGAAACCTATTTATGAGAAGGAAATGTTAGCAATACTACATGCACTAAATAAATGGTGAACTTACCTAATGGGAAGACACTTAAAGGTAAAAATTGATCATGATAGTCTTAAACACTTTTTGGAACAAAGACTATCTTCAGAAGAGTAGAAAAAATGGGTTGCAAATATGTTGGGTTATGACTTTGAAATAATCTACAAAAAAAGGGAGGCTAAATGTTGTTGCAGATGCACTCTCAATAAATAATGAAGAGGTGGAAGCATTGCTTTGTTCCATTTCTATTATCCAACTAGATTGGATAACCGAAGCAAGAGATGAATGGTAGAAGGACGAAGAAGTGTGGACACTCATTCAAAAGTTGTAGCAATATCCTAGTAAATTTGATACATTTAGTTGGAAAAATGATTCCTTATGGTACAAAGATCGCTTATATCTTTGTAAGAATTCCCAACTAAAACAAAAGATTCTTTTGGAATTGCACACTTCTCTTTTAGGAGGGCACTCAGGATTTTTAAAAACTTACAAGGTGAAGAAATAATTTTTTTGGGATGGCCTTAAATCTGATATTCAAAATTTTGTGGCAGAATGTTTGGTTTGCCAGTAGAATAAAGTTGAGATAATTAAGACCCCGGGTCTTCTACAACCTTTATCCATTCCAAGTCAACGTTTGGAGGAGGTTTACCTAAGTCCGAAGGAAAGAGTGACATCATAGTGGTAGTTGCTAGACATACCAAGTATGCACACTTTTGTGTATTATCTCATCCATTTAAAGAAAGTACAGTTGCTACTACATTTATGGACACAATTCAAAAGCTACATGGGAACCCAAGGGTTATTGTGAGCGACAGAGATCCCATTTTTACTGGAATTTTTTGGACGGAGTTATTTTCTTGTTTGGGTACTCAATTAGCTCATAGCTCATCTTATCATCCTCAATCTGATGGCCAAAATGAGATAGTAAATAAATGTTTGGAAGGATATCTTCGTTGTTTTGTATCTGATAAACAAACACAATGGGTCAAGTGGTTACCTCTCGCTGAATGGTGGTATAACACTTCCTTCCATATTGTAGCAAAAATGACCCCATTTATGGCACTTTATGGATATCATCCACCATCCATCACATCATCTTTAAGGGAAAATTCGAAGGTTCAAGCAGTGGAAGATCACATCGAGCATCAGCAAGAAGTTCTCCAACTCTTAAAGGATAACCCGAATTTGGCACAAAATCGAATGAAACAACAGGCAGATCAACATCGCAGCGAGAGAAGTTTTGATGTAGGAGATTGGGTATTTTTACGGCTACAACCATATAAACAAATGTCCCTCAAGCAAGCTAATAAGGATAATAAATTATTGCCAAAGTACTATGGTCCTTACAAGGTGTTGCAAAATATTGGTACTATGGCATACAAATTGGAGCTTCCTGCTTCTTCACGAGTGCATCCAATTTTCCATGTTTCATGCTTAAAGAAGGTTATAGGTGAAAATCTTCCAGTTCAAACAATATTGCCGGAACTTGATGAGGAAGGAAAAATCATATTGGAACCTGAAGCGGTCACGGAAACAAGAACTCGACAACTACGGAATCGATCAATTTCAGAGTATCTCATCAAGTGGAAGAACTTACCCACTGAATATTCTACATGGGAGAATGAGAATTTTATACAGAAGCACCCAGAGCTACTCAAGCGTTGAGGACAACACTTTTTTGAAGGAGAGGGGCATGTTAGGTCTCTATATTACTATTATAGTCCCTTATTGTTGTTATTGTAATCCCCTTATTGTTATTATTGTACCCCTATAACCCCCATATTGTTATTATTGTGCCCTTAAATTATTATTGTTCGGTCGGCTAGGATTACATTGTGGCTCCACTAGGATTACATTGTGGCCCTGTTATCACTATAAAAATTTTCTGAAACTTGGTTAGTTACACTTGTTCCTGAGTCATAATGCTAGATAGGGTTAGAGTCATTTTTATATTTTTAAAGGTCTAGATCATGGGTTAAAGGTATCATTCCATCACCAAACAATGTTCATTAACCTTGTTTCATTCTTCAAAAGTCTTATGCCATGTTTTGAAACCCATTTTTAAAGTTTTTTTTCGAAGATTTGATGAATAAGCCACGAAACCACGTTTTCGTAATGCGCTCAGTGTGAAAAGTTGATTTTGCGCTATGAAAACGTTGGTGATTTCGTAGCGCAAAATCCCAAATTTGCAAATCATGCACTACGAAATCGGGGATTCTTGGTTTTGCGTTTGAGCTGTCACATCTGTCAAATACAGTTAAATTTTTCATCATTAGGTGTCATCCACGAGTTCTCCTTCATGCATGCAACCATTTATTATAATTATTAAGGGTCATTTATCATCAATTAGGGGTCAGTTGTCATTGGTCCTTTCAAATTTGAAAACAATTAGTTGTTTTCGACTTCATTTGTCTCATGCAAGACAATAGTGCATGCATGCTTATGTTTTGAAGAAGGAATTAGTGGTGAAAGACCTGAGTTTATTGAAATGAATTCAAGCGAGGCTGTAAAGTTTTCAAGCGAGGCTATGAAACTATATTTCAAGCGAGGCTGCTCATTCAAATCCAGATTATATCAGTATTTTCAAAACTTGCTATCAAGTGAGTTTGAAATTCATTGCTAGTGGAAGCAGAATTGTTATCAAGCGAGGCTGAACTCATTTACCAAGTGAGCCAGTTCATTCAACAGGAAGCTCTGATTGCTAATTTGCTAATTTGCTGAAGACACAGGGTTTTTAGAGGGATTATCACATATTTCTGAAGATACAAGGTTTTCAAGAAGAAAATGGTTGAAGAAAGAAGGATTCATAGGTCTGGTCATTACCTAAGAACAGAACCTGAAGGTGTAGAAACCCTTAAAAAATACAAGTCTGTTGAAGAAGCCTCTAAGAAAGTAGGTTGCTGGAGGTTTTGCGAAAAAATTCAAGGAGGGCACACTCAAGTCACCAAAGAATTTCCCATAAATTTCACAAGATCAAACTCAAAGATTGGATTCCTCAATTTACCAATTTCCCCTGAAGTGATATCAGCAGTTACAGAAATTCCGAGAGGAGAAGATGTTGAACCCTTAGTTAAACTGAGAGGGGGGGTGAATCAGTTTAACACATTCATGGACTTTTAAAACTTTCCTTTAAACTTATTTACACCTTCATTTCATGATCAACATATTACATAATGTAACATCAATCTTAATATGTGAGGAGCAGGTATTAAGCAGATTAGATAAACCATATCAACACATAAACATCATGCACATAGACAACAGATATAAGTGGAAACCCAAAAATGGAGAAAACCACATCTTATTATTGTTGTGATGCAAAGGCAAGCTCCAACTCCCTCTCACCACTGATTTTCTGTAGGCTCCAACCCACGGGAGGCTACTACCTCAATTCTTCAAGCTACAACTTGCAAGGAAGCTCCAAATCCCATCTATTTTCTGCAGGCTACAACCTACAGGAGGCTCCTACCTCAGCCAGCTACAACTAACATCTATCAAGCTATAACTTGATATGGAAGCACCAACTTCCTCACTCTTTCATAAAAAACACATGCTGATTTACATGAATATTAGCTCTATACTGTTCCTTCTTCACTGCTGTCCACCAGCCTTCATATCTGCCTTAAATCATATATGAATCTTCACAGCTTCTCTATCTCCTCCTCCTTCTTCTTACCCTCTCTGTCTCATTTCTTCATTCTCTAACCTCTCTATGCATATATTGGTAACATTATTTTATGGAGATCACCTCATAATTGTTTGCATTCCACAGGGAATTCGAAATGAACAACCATGACTATTTTCCTTCCACCTTCTTGTTTTCTTGCCTAGCACATTCAGAAAAATATAACAATATGTATACATTTCAATATTACAGTGGGGTATTTATTTGCCTACGGAGACTTGCCTTTGCATCACAAACAATATAAAATTAATTAAAACATTTACATTTACATTTGCAACAGATATATCTCATTCAACCCTTTCAGTTCTTGGGTCACTATGTGCTTGTCTTTTCTGCTGCTGTAGTGTAACAGTTCTGCATACTCTCCTGTTTTCTATGCATGTAGAATGAATTTCCCAAATTATGTTCTAAATCTGGCAGCTTTCTTCAACCTTCATGGTTCCAACCATAGCCAAAATATACTTTGCAGACTTACCATATGAAATGATCTTGTTAAACCCTTCAGAACTTATCACATTTAACTGTCATAAATGAATAATTGAAGCCCTTTAACCACTGTTCAAAACTTCGGGATTAAGGTCGGAGCTCAAAGGTCGGAGCTCAAAACTTTGATAACCAACTCAGAATTCTCCTTGCATAAGTTTTTTCCTAACCAGTGGTCAAAACTTTATTTAAACCCACTTTTGTAACTTCATATGTGAAGGTTACCTTTTAAAACTTATGGTTTGAAACCATATTAAAACCCATTGCATGCATATTCGAATTAACATTCGAATAGCCTAAAGTAATAAACTTCATTCTCAGCTCACAATTCTTGAATGCATATTTTGCTCACGACTTTATCATCTTATACAAAAATTGACTTTGGATTAAAACATTGATCAAATGCATCAACGCATATATGAATAATGTTTATATGCGCGCCCATTCAAATAACTTCGGCCACCATTCCAAAAACCTCAATTGTCAACATAATAAAAGTTCGGGTCCCACATATCCGGACTTCAACATTAATAAAGTTTTATTAATAAAAATTTATTTCATACCTTACTTAACAGCCTAGCAGCTTCACGATGCGAAGACCCTTGGATCGTTTCCCTTCAGGATCGGACAACAATCGCGTTACATATGTTCCGGAGGTTTGTCACCTCAAAATTGTGCGATAAAAGCGGGTCCCAACATTAACTTACCATTCACATCCAACGGCTGTGGACGTTATCGCATACTATTTGATGATCTGACGATCATCGCGTAACCAAAGCGCACGAGCCTTAATCTTCAAAAGTTGTGTGATATAAATGGTTTTTGTATACCACTCATTTACACGTGTCGAGTGCTGGCGTATATCACATTTTTTTGAGGAATTCCACTTGCCAGTTTTGAGGTCGCGCGATACCATTTGTTGGTTTCTTCAAAACCGCCTTGCTGCTTGTTGCTCATGGTTCCGACTTCATCTCACGATTCTGCCTTCCTTCAACTCGGAATCTGTTCTCCACAGCTTTATTAATCCATCGATGGAATACCTTTATATGTTTTGGCTTTGGTAAAGGCTATAAACATACATTCATTTTGCCCCAAGGCTTACCAACTCTCATGCAATTATATCTATAAACATGTATTTATATGAGGACCATAATCCATTAATACATATCAAAACCTCCATTAACTTCAGTTAATCACTTTAAAATATTTTTTCAGACCCACATATATTTCAACATATCATATCATCCAACACCATTAACATGAATCTGGCCCACAACTTGATTAACATGCCTTTCATCCAGCGAATCGACGGCATTCTCATCATCGCTCTACCAATTGAATGATCACACGATCATCGGATAATAAAGATGCCTACCTTTTAATTCTTCAAACCAACGCCAACAAATATGAATGTCCTGGGGTCCCACAGCTGTTCTTACCTTGACTAATGCTGAATGGATCTGATGGTCTAGATTTCATCGCGTTCCAAACCTCAATAGTGCGCACATCTGACGGTTATCGCACTCCATAAGGCGTTGAAATTTAACCATCCAAAATCATGCGATAAGAGTGGTTTTTAAAAAACCATTCTTTGCCAAGCGTCCAACATCTAACGCTATCGCGTTCAAAAAGGTAAAACAACTTACCATTTGAGAAGTCACGCGAACCCACCAGTTAAAAACTGCCTTTACAGCTCATTAGACATTAGCTCACGGTTCCATCGCACTGGTTGTTGTTTCATTGACAACCATTCTTAAATCACACGAACAGGTGCAACCCTTTTCACATACATTCCACTTACTGTGACTTTACAAATTTCGCTTCTAGTTGTGAGTCATTGCTGCGCCATTACTGTCCCAATTGCACAGTTATCTCAAAATTTACTTATGTGATTTAACGAACTCTTGGTCCCTTTCCACTGGGTGTTCGATTCATCATTTCGAACAGTCTTACACTATCCTATCTTCCCTTTCATTAATCAGCTTCTATTCCATAGTGCCTTCGACCTATGTCAAAGTTCAACCAGGCCTTAAATTCTCTGCACCTTCAATTTCCGTTCCATTTACTTGGGAAACTCAATGCCATTCTTCACCCTTGCGACTTCACTCCACGGTGATCTAATTCAACCTTTTTAATAGGCTTTAAAAACCCTCAATCATTCATTAATGCCTCGTTCAAATCGACCCTTTATGAATTCAGCCTGGAATCATGATAATTGACATCGACTTTCTCATTAGAATAGAGCACCATCTAAACCCTTATCACAGAGTCTTATTCATACATAATTCACGGAGATTCAAAACATTCTCACATAGAAATTAAATCAACCAATATTCATATAATTCTGAAACAACTTCTTATCTAATGATTTCTCTGCTGCCTCTCTGCTACCTCTCTGCTTCTTTGCTACCTCTGCTACCTCTTTGCTTCTTTGCTGCCTCCGCTTCAATTCGCTGTCTCTGCTTTTAGTCACCTATCTTCTTCATCTGTTGCCTCTGCTTCTTGTCTAATGCTTTCTCTGATGCCTCTGCTTCTTCCTGGTGTCTGAGCTGCCTCTTTTTTCTGATTCTTCTTTTGTGATAGTTCAGGTGCAACTCCTCTCTTCTCCTTTGCCATCAATGACAATATTTCCAACAGAAGACAGGTGGTTTAAAAACTTCAAGTTTGACATGGTACCCTGCAAAATATTTCTAAAACCAGAGTTTACAGAGGTTGACTTCAACAAAGTTGTGCCAAGAAGTTATATCGAAGATACATTTGCCAATCTGCTCTACAATATTTAGAGGTACTTCACCTGTGAAGGGAGATACCACAAGGTGTATATCTATCACTTTAAGCTCTTACTTCATTTCACAGGGATAATATCTCTAGATTTACCTTTTTATCTTTTTAGAAGTTTGGTTAAGATGTCTAATAAGGTACAAATGAAAGTTGAGTCATGTGAAACCTCATTATTTCACCATGGCTTAGTCAAGTTAATAGTCTTACATGAGCTGCAGAAAGAAAATATAGATTGGGTTGAATTCCTCTTTTTGAGTAGAATTGGGATTGAAGGAACAGGTGTTAGTCCTCAAGCTAAATAAAAAACTCCATCAAAGATTACTGCCCCTGCAAAAACAAAGTCAAGAAGATTTGTTAAGCTCAAGCCTCGGAAACAAGTTAAATAAAAAATGATAAGAACAACATTGAATATCCAAGATACTCCTAAATCCGCACAGAAGAAAATAAGTCTGGTTAAGGAGACAATTCTAGAACAGTCAACTAGTAAAACAGATCAAATGAGTTTGACTAGGAGTCAAAGGTTAAAGGAAAAGGGTAAGGCTGTAGTTGCATAGGGGTCAAGAGGTAATTTGAATGATATACTTCAAGCTATTGACATTGAAGAGTCTCCCCTAGTACAAGAAGACTTAATCAAACTAGATACAGGTGGCAGCAAATTAAATAAATTGAAGACATCCAAAATTTTAGATTTTTAGGATGAAGTGGTAGAGTTTATCTTCAAGCCTATAAAACCCTTAACTAGGCACTCCAAGAAGTTGAAACAATCATACATGGAGATAGATCAAATATGAGGTGAAAGTGCTAATGTTTTTGAAGAAACCACAAATACATCATTTTCAATGCCTGAAGAAGACAAAAATAGGGTTTTCAATATTCAGAAGGAAAAGAGCAGCTATGAATATGTCAAAGACAAACTCAGATTGGAAAATAATGAGATCGATAAGTTGAAGAAAAAGGTGAGAGTGCATGCAGAAGAAAGGGAAAACTTTGAAAGGATGAAAGGACTGTGGGAGTTAGAGAAAAATCCAAACCCTGAATTAATTGATAGTCAAGCTCAATTCTTCATATGGACCCTACCTGCAATCAAAGAAGAAAAATTCATTAGGATGGTCAATACCAAGCTAAGGGAAAACAATAGAAGGCTTAAGAGCAGATTAGAAGACTTGGAAATACAGCTAGCACAGTTTGAAGACCAGCCACAGGTAAAATAAGTGAAAACAGTAAGTGTCATCCTTTAACAAATTTTTGAGGTTATGTGGTAATATCTCATTTTTGGAGTTGTTTAAAGTTGATGTTTATGGGTTATGAAAGATAATATACACCTGGAAATATAGTATTAAAGGGTTGAAAACTAAAATTTTGAAAGGAAGTTGTGAAAAGTGAAGACTCAGCAGTTTCGTAGCGTGCTACGAAACTGCTGAAGGTGACACATAGCAGTTTCGTAGCGCGTTACGAAACTATTGTAGGATGCAGTTTGAAGAATTTTTGCAATTTTAAAAGGTGAAAAGGGTTTGGTTTTGAGCTTTGATGTTGGTGGGAGGTATATGTAGAATTTAAATGAAGATCTAAGAGGTTTGGCACATAAAAACGGAGGTTTGAAGCATGATTTTAAAAGGAAAAGTCAGCGCTACGAAAACAACAGACTCAACAGTTTCGTAGCGCAGCAGTATTGACATTTTTTGCACCATTTTGGAGGTTCAGGATTTGCACAGCTGGAAGGTCAAATTTAAATGAATATTATAAGAAATTTGCCACATGTTTTGAGCACCATTTCTTCAGCAGTTGGTTCGAATGGACAGAAATGAGGCATTTAGATATTATACAGGGAACGTGCTCCTATTTTGCAAGAATGGATAAGAAGAAGGTTGATGGGGGTCTAACAGCAAGAAGATAAACAGCATCATGGTCTAATTCTAGGAGAAATAGTTGTCAAGCATAGTTTTTAATGATTAGATAAGGTTGTTAAAGGTTATTAAGATATAATAAGTAGTGTTTTACTCCTAGTTGTATTAGGAATGTAAGACAGAAATTTTAACTGTCAGTTTGTAAATGAAGTTTGTTTAGAAGTTGATAGGTGTCAAATTTGAATTTCTTCTCAAATGTTTGGAAGGAATCCAAGGATGTAATGACCACTCTATAAGAGGGAAGAAATCGAATTGCATAGGGGTTGGAAAATGTTATTAGAACTGGCTACTTTTGTAAATACTTTGGAGGAACTGATATATAGAAGTAATTTAACTTTTCTGAAGCTGAGATTCTAAGTGTACTTCA
Source organism: Pinus albicaulis (assembly GCA_034641835.2). Classification (NCBI taxonomy): domain Eukaryota; kingdom Viridiplantae; phylum Streptophyta; class Pinopsida; order Pinales; family Pinaceae; genus Pinus; species Pinus albicaulis. The sequence continues at coordinate 20,931,278 of CM076573.1, forward strand.
GTGAGATTTATCTTCTATCATGTGTTTTACTTCCATAGTTTTGATGCTTATTACTCATAATTCATGGGAACATGCTCTGACTTCCTTTAAGTGTTAATTTATGGTGAATTGAGTTCTTAGGTCCTATCCGTGGATGGTTTTATTCAATGTTTGATGCTTATTACTCATAATTCATGGTCATTCATGCTCTAACTTCCTTTAAGTGTTAAGCTTGGATAAATCTTTGTTAAAATCTCTCCTTTCAATACCTTGATGTATCATGACTCAGAATTCATGCACACATGCTCTGATTTCCTTTGAACCTCAAGATATTGAGAATTTCCTGAATGTTTCATCCTTTCGTTGAAGTATATACAAGCCTCAGTTTTATAAGAAGAGCTATTTTGTTATCTTATCCCTATCATTGACTCCATAGCCCAATGGTAGCTTGTCTTCATCTTTCAACTTGCAAACATACAAAACCGCAAACCATAGAGTTAGCCATCTATCTTTATACAAAATAATTAACCCTTGAGAGAGCCCTCTCAGGCTGAGGAGGCTAAGCCTCAGTTAAAAGATTGGTTTGAATTAGTTATACTGAAGTGGTCTGATGAGCAGCCTATCAGGGTCCTATTTTGGTGATAACATGCCCCATGGACTCCTATATATAGAAAGGAGATTTTGTAATTTGTATCATCAAAGAAATTTTCATTCATGTAATGTATTGGAGGTTTCCCCCTCGAAGTGGCTTATTTATAAGGCGTTGATATCTCTTTTCTTCTATTTTTGGAGCTGGTTTCCCAACATTGAATCCCATTTTAACACTTTGTCTCCAATGTAGAAATCATATTTTTTAGTATTTTTGTCAAAAAAAATCTTTATCTTATCCTGGATAACTTGAGACTTAATGTAAACCTCTTCCCTTGTTTTTTGCAAGTGAATAGTTTGATTAATCCTTCTTTGAATATCATTTGTTTCAACTTGTAATTCTTGGATAATTTTCATTACTGGTACTCCTAAAGAGGATGGAAAAACAACATCCATTCCATAGACAAGTTGGTAAGGGGATGTACAAATATATTTTTTAGTTGTAAGTCTATCTACCCACAAGGCATTGACTAACTTCTTGTTCCAAGTCTTTTTGTTATCTTCAAGTAAATTTTGATGTTGTTTACAAGGCTTTTATTTGAAGATTCAGCTAGGCCATTACCTTGAGGGTAATATGCAGTAGAATGACCTAGGTTAATGTGATATTTATGGCAAAAGTCAATCATCTTTTTAGATTTGAATGTTGTGGCATTGTCAGTAATTATCTTTTGGGGACATCCAAATCTTGAAAGTATGTTGCTTTCTAAAAAGGAGATAACGACAGTATCTGTGGCTTGCCTAGAGGGTATGGCTTCAATACACTTGGTAAAATAGTCAGTGGCTGTAAGAATCCACTTATGTTGGGCTGATGATGGGGGGTTAATTTCTCCATTGAAGTCAAGACCCCATTGTTGAAATGGAATTTCTGTTGATATGGGCTTTAATGGCAGGGGTAACAGATTTTTCTTACCCTCAAATATTTGACACTTGTGACAGGAGGTCACATACCGTTTAACATCTGTAAACAAAGTAGGCCAGTAAAAACCAGCTCTCAAGATTTTTTCCGCGGTATTTTTCCAGTAGAGATGTCCTCCACAGTCACCTTCATGAAATTCTTGTAATATTTTGTCAGCTTCTTCTTTTAACAAACAATTTAACAAAATCCCACTATGATCCTTCCAGAAAAGTACATTGTCTAATATACAAAATCTCACTAACTTAAGCTTTAGAAATATTGCTTTCGTTCTTGATAAACCAAGAGGAGCTTGTAAGTTTAGTAATACAAATATGATATCTGCATACCATGGTGAGTTTGAAAAGGCTTCACTGATCTCTGGAGTCACCATTTCTTCTTAATCATCAACTTGGGAAATAAAATTTATGTCTAGGGCATGAAAATTTGATCCAGCCATGAGTTTGGCTAAACCTTGACCTTTTATTAGTTTTGTGGGTTTGATATCTATGTCATATTATAAAATAGTGGCAATCCACTTACCTTTTCTTCCATCAGGACCATCCTGAGTAAGAATGTCTTTTACTTCAGCATTTGGGACATAGGCAATGATGTGAGAATAGAGTATGTGTCCTCTGAAATCTTTAATGGATTTTACCAAAGCTAGGGCCTGTTTTTCCATGATATTGTATTTCAAATCAACAAGATGATGAACTTAGTGAAAAGAGTCACCTTCACTGAGTGGGCCCGCAGGCTATTTTTGGCGCAAGTCTATTTTTAGACATGTCGATCATATTATATGAGTTGGAGGATGCTATTTATGGATGGTTGGTCAAGTTGGAAAAACTAGATGGACTTATATTTTTAGACATATTGGGCGGAATCTATTTTTATATTTCCAGTCTAAAAATAGATATGTCGAATATTATTAGCTCTTAATAATATTTGGACTCTAAACATTATCTTATTCTCTTGGAGCACTTCAGTTAAGTGCACAGATGTGGCACAACAGTTGACAGAAGGAATTACACTATTCTTGAGGATTTACTGGAGCTAATGCATGAGGAATTCAGTTAGAACTCATGTGACAGAGTTTGGTGGAGTTATAGAAGTAGTTGGTGGATTTGTATTTAATTTAACTCAGTTAGACTCAGTTGAGCTAGTTGTATCTAGTCTAATTGATTGATACACTAGTGAGAGTGGTGTGAATTAATTAGTTAATTAATTCACTAAATAATAACTCATTAATCAACTGAAGAATACATCAGTTAACCACAGTGCATGGCAGTTTTAGTGGAGACCAGTGGAGAGATAGGTGAAAGGGCAAGATATACTATCAGTTGTGACTATAGTGATGCATTGATTGCATCCAACACTCATTGGAGATGCCAATGAGGATTGTGCAGTGCAATCTTGGTGGATTTGAGTTCATTCAGAGCCATTCTTCAGTAGAGATTGCGCAGTAGAGGCAGGCTAACAGGTGGCAGAGATCGGTGCATGGATTTGCTAGATCGGCCCTGATTAGTGTGTAGCGATTTTATTGTACTGAGAGCTTGATATGATCAGTTTTGTATGAGGATTGTTACATGATCTCTATGACATATATTATATACAGATATTTGGGGTTTTCAGCTTTAGGCTTTCCCATAAATCACTGTGTTAATGTGTGTGAATTTTTATGGTTTCATGTGTGCATGCAATTGATTTAATTTCCGCATGTGATGATCAATGGTGGAATAGATTTTGTATTGTGCATGAAGTTAAAATAGTGTGTGATCAGGAGAATATTGGACATATAAGATATTAGTTATATAATTTCTACATGGTATTAGAGCAGTATTTATCGGAGGAGATTGCAATTATTGAAGCGGTTGAGTTTTGTGATGGTGGAATTCAAATTCGCTGCAGTGTTTTCTTGGTGTCGAAGTTGAGCATTCATTGAAATGTCTTTCAACGGATTGTGATTGGATTATGCCCTTGATGGAAGCTCGAATTATATTGCATGGAAGGACAGGATGGAGGCGGTTTTGGATGATAATGGGTTGCAGGAGTTCATAGATGCTGATATTCCAAAGCCTGGTTCTAGCGATGCTGCCACGCTTGATGCATGGCAAAAGAAGGTAGCTAAATGTCAAAGAATTCTATTGGAAGGTGTGAAGGATCACATAGTGTCTAGCCTTCATGGTAAAGCTACTCCATTCTTTATGTGGAAAGCTTTGACAGACTTGTTCCAAAGCAGAAGCGACCAAGGGAAGTTGGTGCTTAAAGACAAGCTCAAGAAAATAAAAATGGAGAAAGGAAACAGTATACCAAAATACCTCACAAAGTTTGTCCACTGCAAGGATGAGCTGGGAAGTGTGGGGGTTACTGTAGATGAAGAGGACTTGGTGATCTTGGCTCTCCTTGGGCTTCCGAAGATTTTTCATAGCTACGAGGACTTTGTCAATGGTCAGGAGAATTAACTGTCAGGATGAGAGCAACTTTGGTCGGATCTTGTGCAGGAGGAGATAAGGGGGGGTACCAGGGATGGATCTTCATCGAAGAATTAAGATGAAGAAAATTGCGCTTTGGCTGCCAAAACAAGGAAAGGGAAGGGAAAGAAAAATCCTTCTCAATCCGGTGCAAAAGGAAAGAAGCAGGACTTTTCCAAGGTGAAGTGCTTTCACTGTCACCAACACGAACATTACGCCACTAATTTCCCACAGAAGAAGAAAAATAAGCAGGCTGCTGGATCTGCAACTGGAGAGGCCTTAGCCTCGCAGTTTGAGCTGGATTTTTTGCTGATCGCATGCTTGGTTTCAAGTGTGATGGGATCAGTGTGGTTTCTTGATAGTGGTGCATCTTTCCATATGACCAGAGACAAAGATTTGTTTAGTGATCTGGATGAGAAGGATCTTGGAGTGCACATTGAGATGGGCGATGATGGTAGATACAGTGCGATTGGTATTGAGACCATTTCCTTTGAGAGGGAGTCTGGAAAACCTTTCATCTTGAAGGATGTCATTCATGTTCCAGGATTGAGGAAGAATCTGATCTCTGTGGCGATGTTGGAAGACAAGGGTTATGATGTTGTTTTTAGCGAGGGAAAGGCTTTCTTGCGCAGTAAAACAACTAGTGAAACCCGGAGGATAGGGGTTCGAGTTAAGAACCTTTATCAATTGCAGGTAGATGGCTGCGCAGTAATGGAAGGAAAATTAGAAGGAGTGGTGAGCCGAGATGAGGGCGAATTGTGGCACAGGAGATCGGGCCATCTTCACCATGGCGCTTTGAAAATTTTCCAACAGATTTCTACCGGGCTTCCCAAGGGTACACTTGCGCAGTCAGATTAGTGCAAGGGATGTACTTTGGGAAAATTTGTGAAGACCACTTTTCATGATAAGGATAGTCGCGCCACGAAAATCCTTGAGAGAATTCACACAGACGTGTGTGGACCTTTCTCGGTTGCTTCAATAGCAAAGCACGGGTATTATGTGATATTTTTTTATGACTTTTCTCGTAAGTGCTAGATCTTCTTTATGCAGAAGAAGAGCGAGACATACTCAAAGTTATGTGAGTTCAAGGCACTGGTTGAGAAAGAGTAGAGGAAGCAGGTGAAAGCTCTAAGGAGTGATAATGGTGGTGAATACATCTCTAGTGAATTCAAAGACTTTTGCAGCACAGAAGGAATTCAAAGAGAATTCATAGTGCCTCATAACCCACAGCAGAATGGGGTCGCGGAGAGAAATAACATAACGATCATGGGTGTTGCACGAGCGATGTTGCATGATCAGGGCCTTCCCATACACTTGTGGGCTGAAGCATGCAACACTATGGTTTATGTGCAAAACCATTTTCCTCATAAAGTACTTGGCATGAGTACACCCGAAGAGGCATTTTCTGGTAAGAAGCCTGATATTTCTCATTTGAAGATTTTTGGCTCACCTGTTTACATTCATGTGATGAAGGATGCCAGGAAGAAGCTGGAGCCGACCGCAAAGGTTGGGATATTTTTGGGGTACACAGAAACACTCCACAATTATCGTGTGTATTTTCCAGATAGTTGGATGACTGTTGTGCAATGAGATATCAAATTTCATGAGGAGAAAGCCATGAAGTTGTTGCTTGAGAGGGAGCTACACTTGCATGTAGATGAGGAGCTACTTGTTCCTAAAGATGAGCCTCAGGATGTGGATTAGCCACAATATGAGGTTCATGGAGTGGAAGAAACCACTCATGTAGTTCCAACCATCAGAGGGCGGAAGCGCACTACAGAAGCTGAGCGACTGAATCTTGATGCAGCACAAAATGTAGGAGCCCCTACATCACAGCACAGACAGAAACAATCACCTGACTGATATACTGGATACATGGCTCTAATGAGCAAGTGTATCATGACAGAACCATCCTCTTTTGAGGAAGCTGTGGAGGATCGCGCATGGGTAGATGCCATGGTGGAAGAGTATGATTCGATTGTCAGAAACAGTGCATGGGAGATTGTCCCAAGGCCGGAAGGGAAATCAGTGGTACATTTGATATGGATCTACAAAGTGAAGCAAGCTGCTAACGGGAGTGTTGAGAAGTACAAGGAAAGATTTTTTTCCCAGGGCTTCTCACATATTGAGGGGATCGACTATGAAGAAACCTTTGCACCTGTCGCAAGGTATTCTTCCATATGGACCATCCTTGCTCTCTCAGCGCAGATGGTTTGGCACATTCATCACATGGATTTGAAGACTGCGTTCCTCAATGGATTCATTGAGGAGGAGATGTACATAGAGCAGCCTGAAGGTTTCGAGATCTTCAGTAGTGAGTCACATGTGTGCAGGCTCAAAATAGCATTGTATGGGCTGAAACAAGCACCTCGTGCTTGGTACACACGGATAGACAATTATTTCACCAAACTTGGTTTCGCCAAGAGTGAGGCGGATCCGAACCTATACCAGATTGTGGTGGAGGGTAAGTTTTTGATCAGTGTGCTTTATGTAGATGATTTGATACTAACAGGTGATGAATTGTTGATAAACTCATGCAAGCCAGATCTTGCAAAGGAGTTTGAGATGAAGGACTTGGGCCTCCTTCATTATTTTCTGGGATTGGAAATTTGGCAGTGGAAGGGTGGACTGTTTGTGTCTTAAGGCAAGTATGCCCAGGAGATACTGGAGAAGTTTCAAATGCAAGGCTGCAAGCCTATCGACATTCCTCTTCTTGGTGGTTGAAGGAAAGAGGATGCTACATCGGCAGAGGTAGTGGATGCCACTGTTTATCGACAGTTGGTTGGTTAGCTCATGTATTTGGTTAATACACGACCGGACATATGCTATGCTATTAACCAGCTTTCACAAGCTATGGTTAAGCCTACCAAGCTCTTTTGGAAGGCAGGCAAGCATGTCCTGAGGTATCTCAAGGGCACATCGAGATATGGATTGTGGTACAGACAGTCCGATGAGTTGAAGCTGCATGGCTTCACGGATGCAGATTGGGCAGGGAGCCCAACGGACAGAAAGAACACATCTGGAGGGATATTTAGTATTGGGTCTACAACAGTTTCTTGGTAAAGCAGGAAACAGAGATTTGTGGCACTTAGTTCAGCGGAGGCCGAGTACATGGCAACAAGTTTGGCTGCATGCGAGCCTATATGGATGAGGAAGATCCTGGTCGGGTTGTTCGGTTCACACTTATATTCTATTGTGATATATTGTGATAATCAGAGTTGCATTAAACTCTCTATTAATCCAGTATTTCATGATAGATCTAAACATATTGACATCTGGTACCATCATATCAGAGATTGTTTGTAGTGGAAGATCATGTTACTTTCTTACATTCCCACGGAGGATTAGGATGTAGATATTCTGACGAAGGCGCTCACCACGATCAAATTCGAATACCATAGAGACAAGATCGGGGTGGCAGATACTCCCTATCTTGTTGAGATTCAACAAGATGATGAGCTTAGTGAAAAGAGTCGCCTTCACTAAGTGGGCCCATAGGCTATTTTTGGTGCAAGTCTATTTTTAGACTATTTCTATTTTTAGACATGTCGATCATATTCTATGAGTTGTAGGATGCTATTTGTGGATGGTTGGTCAAGTTGGAAAAAATAGATGGACTTCTATTTTTAGACATGTTGGGCAGAATCTACTTTTAGATTGCCAATCTAAAAATAGATATGTCCAATATTATTAGCTCTTAATAATATTTGGACTCTAAACATTATCTTATTCTCTTGGAGCACTTTAGTTAAGTGCACATATGTGGCACAGTAGTTGACAAAAGGAATTATGCTATTCCTGAGGGTTTACTAGAGCTAATTCATGAGGACTTCAGTTAGAACTCATGTGACAAAGTTTGGTGGAGTTATAGAAGTAGTTGGTGGAGTTGTATTTAGTTTAACTCAGTTCTACTCAGTTGAGCTAGTTGTATCTAGTCTAAATGATTGATACACTAGTGAGAGTGGTGTGAATTAATTAGTTAATTAATTCACTAAATAATAAATCATTAATCAACTGAAGAATACATCAGTTAACTACAGTGCCATTAGGGGAATTTTGAGTTCTAAAATGGGCCTCCTAAGGAAATAATAAAATAATAACTAAACCGATAAAATAATATTTATGAATTTGAAATTCACTTTTTGCACCACAATCCATGTAACCATAGTTAAATTTAATTCAAAAGTTGTACCAAAATAAAATTAATAAAAAAATTGTATTGATGTGACTATAAATAAGAATACGTTTTTATCATTGAACAACTAATGCATTTGTCCTTTGTACTTAAATAAATTAAAATAAAATATAAATATAAAGTTATAAATTCTTAAATATATTAGATGTTATTAATTAAAATTTATATTATTTAAATTGTATAATAACATGTAATTAATATACTATATAAATATAATATAATATAATATAATAAATGTATAGGGATATGCATTGTTTGTTTCAAGAAATATGAAATGACAATAATATATTTTTATTCAAAAAGTATGAAATGACATTTATTATGAGTACTTTACTTTGACTTTAAAAGTACGTAGAGCACTACCATGGTTAACCATGAGTTTTCATCCACCATTGAGAATGTGACAAATAAGTACCTTTAACTCAAGTAATGCCAACTCAACCATTAGGGATGATGTCATCCCCTAAAATGTGATTGGTTCTCATAAAGTGAATTTTGATTGTACATTTTCCTTAGGAGGCCCATTTTAGACCTCAAAATTTCCCTAATGATGGCAGTTTTAGTGGAGTCCAGTGGAGAGATAGGTGAAAGGGCAAGATAGACTATCATTTGTGACTATAGTGATGCATTGATTACATCCAACACTCAGTGGAGATGCCAATGAGGATTGCGCAGTGCAAGCTTGGTGGATTCGAGTTCATTCAGAGCCATTCTTCAGCAGGGATTGCGCAGTAGAGGTAGGCTAGTAGGTGGCAGAGATCGGTGCATGGATTTGCTAGATCGGACCTGATTAGTGTGTAGCGATTGTATTGTACTGAGAGCTTGATATGATAAGCTTTGTATGAGGATTGTTACATGATCTCTATGACATATATTATATACATATATTTGGGGTTTTCAGCTTTAGGCTTTCCCATAAATCACTGTGTTAATGTGTGTGAATTTTTATGGTTTCATGTGTGCATGCAATTGATTTAATTTCCGCATGTGATGATCAATGGTGGAATAGATTTTGTATTGTGCATGAAGTTAAAATAGTGTGTGATTAGGAGAATCTTGGACATATAACATATTAGTTATATAATTTTTACACTCTAAGAGTTCTGCTAAAGAAATCTATGGGCTATTCATAACCCTCGTCATTTTTCTGCAGTAAAACTGCAGCAATGGTGTGCTCTGAAGAAAATGAAAAAATGATGAAATCCTTTTTGAAATAAGGGTTTATAAGGACTGGAGTTTTGGTTAAGGCCTGTTTGATGGATTCAAAAGATTTTTGGCCTCAACAATCCATTTAAGAATTGAATCTTTTTTCAACATATTATTTAGTTCTCTAATTATCTAAGCTAAATTGGAAATGAATCTTCTTAAAAAGTTAATTTTTCCTAGAAAGGCTTGTAACTCTTTTATGTTTCTTGGTGGACTGATGTTAAGAATTGCTTGTATTCTTGTAGGATCTATTCTAATTCCTTCCTTAGAAATTATGTGTCCTAGTAACTTGCCTTATTCTAGTCCAAATAGGGTTTTCTTAAGATTTAATGAGATGCCAAACTTTATGTACTTTACAAAAACTTGTCTAAGATGATCCAAGTGTTCATTATCAGTCTTAGAAAATACAGTTATGTCATCTAAGTAAATTACTAAAAACTCATGAATTTTCTTTGCAAAGGCTATATCCATAGCTTTTTGAAAGGTAACCCCTACATTCATTAAACCAAAAGGCATTTTTACATACATAAAAGTGCCCCAAGGAGTAGTAAAAGTTTTTTTGGCTTGATCTTCTGGTTGGACTAAAATCTGGTTGTATCCTAAAAATCCATCTAAAAGTGAAATCCTAGAAGATCCAACTACCCTTTGTAATATGTGACTCATTTTTGGTAAAGGATAATTATCTTTTATGGATAATTTGTTTAGATTCCCGAAGTCAACACATAATCTAATCTCTCTTGTCTTTATTCTGGTTGGAACTAGGTTAGAAACCCAATCAGAATATCTGATTGGTGCAATTATCTGTGCATCGTACATTCTTTTTACTTCCTTTTCTATTAAGGGCATCAAAACATGGTTGATTCTCCTTAACTTTTGTTTAAAGGGCTTTTGATTTTCTTTTATAGGAATTTTACGTTGAATTATATTGTTGTCATAGGATTTTAGGTCCTCATAACTCCAAGGAAAAACATATTGGAATTCCTTAAAAAGAGCAATATATTTTTCCTTTTCTTGTTGAGGTAAGACTTTGGAAATTTTAATCATTTTGGGTTTCAATTATGTGCCTATGTTGTATTCCTCAATGTCAGATCTAAGTGGCTCCATTTTGGGTTTTCTAGCAACATCGTTTGAATCAAATAAATCTTCTAAAGGAGTTAAACCTTTTGGTAAGAAATTATCTTTGAGATTTAATATTTTAGATTCATCATCAATTATCTCATCAATTTCTACTCTCTCTAAGTTATCTATATCTGATTGACTAAACTTAGTTGGTCTAGGAAACTTTACTTTATTTACATTTACATTATTCATATCTATTTCACCATATAAATCTTGATCTATGGTACAATCAATGTCTATTTTACAGTTCTGAAATTCACCTTCATTATTCATAAAATGGTAAATTTGCTGGTCTTGTGAAAAAATATGCCAATATTTGAGGTTATTTGGGATTATTGGTCTATGTTTTACTTCTACAGTATATTTATGATTGGGTTGAAAAGGTAAATTACAACTACTAGCAATAGATGCAATAGGTTCTCTTGCAGGTAACCCTGCAGATCAACGACATACAAGTTCTCAGTTCGAAAGAGCCTCTTCCTTATTGGCTCAAGTTCCAGAAAAACCTGATCCATACACCTTTAAATAAGCTTCCGATCATCTATATTGGGATGAAGCTATGAATGAAGAATATTTTTCCTTATTGGCCAACGATACTTGGGATCTTGTTTCTCTTCCAAAAGGAAGAAAACTTGTCAGATGCATATGGGTTTACAAAACAAAGTTTGGACCAGATGGAAAAGTGGATAGACATAAAGCTTGTCTTGTTGCTAAAGGATTTTCAAAAATTGAAGGCATTGACTATACTGAAACCTTCTCCCCTGTTGCCAAAATGAATTCTATTCACCTTATTCTTTCCCTTGCTACCTCCTTTAAATGGGAAGTCCATCAGATGGATGTTAAATCCACCTTCTTACATGGAGATTTGCATGAATAAATGTGCATGGAACAACCCCCTGGCTTTATCCAAAACGAATCTAGCCTTTTTTATCACCTTAAGAAGTATCTCTATGGTCTCAAACAAGCCCCTTGGGCTTGGTATGCCAAAATGGATAGATTTCTATTAGATAATGGCTTTTCTAGGTGTCATTCTGACAACACTATCTACACAAAGAAGGTGGGTAAGTCCTTCACCATCCTTGTTCTTTATGTTGATGATATTATCCTTACTGGTAGAAATCCCAACCATATAAACCATGTGAAGTCTAGCCTCAAAAAGAAGTTTGAAATGACAAACTTAGGACTCTTGCATTATTTCCTTGGTCTTCAAGTCTTGCAATCGAAAGAAGGTATTACCCTTTCTCAGTCCAAGTATGCCTGTGATATTCTACACTACTTTCACATGGAAGACTGTAAGCCAACCCCTTCTCCCTTTCAGTCTGTAGTCAAGCTTTCAGTCACTTGTACTACCCCTAAAGTTGATTCTACCTTATATTGTCCACTTGTTCGTAAACTTTTGTATCTAACCCATACCCGTCCTGACCTTTCCTTTGCAGTTGGTCTTGTTGCTCAGTTTATGCACCAAACTCATGAAAGTCATTGGAAAGTAGCTAAAATAATAATTCGATATATTTGAGGTACAGTTCAGTTTGGGATTCATTACAGTGCACGAGAATCTCCATTGTTGATTGGTTTCACTGATTTTGATTGGGTTGGTGACCCTGATGATCGAAATTCTACTACTGGATATGTATTCACTCTTGGTTCAGGACCTATTACTTGGTCTTGTAAGAAACAAAGTGCCATCTCTCTTTCTTCGGCAGAAGCAGAGTATCGTGGTGCCGTTGAAGCCAGCAAGGAATCCATGTGGCTTCGTCAGATCCTGTCTAAATTTAGTCTTCATCAGCTACATACAACTACACTTTGGTGTGATAATCAGAGTGCCATTTAGCTATGTAAATATCCAATTCAGCATCAACGTATGAAACACATTGAGCTCCACATACACTTCATCAGAAAGTTCATTCATGATAGTGTTCTTGAAGTGCAGTATTGTCCAAGCAATGATCAAGTAGAAGATATATTTACAAAGGCTCTCATAGAAGCGAAGTTTACCAAACTTTGATCCATGCTTGGAGTTCAAGAAAGTTATCATTAAGCGGGGATAGCATTAGGGGAATTTTGAGGTCTAAAATGGGCCTCCTAAGAAAAATGTACAACCAAAATAAACTTTATAAGAACCAATAAGATTCAAGATGATGATGTCAACCATGGGGGATGATTCACCATTTTTTAAGTAAAAGGGTAAAAATATTAAAAAATAATGAAATAATAAAACTACTTTTTCAACTTGTATTTTCAAATTATCTCCCAAAGTTCTTACTCAAATTTCGAGCGAGAGTACTCGTTGGATGAAAAATTTAATTCCTCATCCAAGGAGTACCCATGTTGGGTACTCCTTGGATAAATAATTAAATTTTACATCCAACGAGTACTCCTGCTCGAAATTTGAGTAAAAACTTTGGGAGATAAGTTGAAAATACGAGTTGAAATAGTAGTTTTTTCTTTTTTCCTTCTAAAATTTGATGATGTCATAAAATATTATTTTATTATTTCCACTATTATTTTATAATTTCCTTAGGAGGCCCATTTTAGACCTTAAAATTCCCCTAATGGCTCTAATGCCTCCTTCCTTCTCCTATTGTGTCACCATTGTAAATCTTTCAATCCTATCCCAAGTTGTTCTTAAGGGGGGATGTTAGGATATTTCAACACATAGGAAATAGGCTCCTTTTGTGTCACCTTTGTAAATCCTTCAATCCTATCCCAAGTTGTAAAATTCATCTTTTTAAGTAATCATTTAATTGCCTTGAAGACCTACCTGGAATTGAAAATAAAAGGCCCCATGAGCCTTCCCAATTTAAACATATATCCCTTCTTGGTAGGGACAATGTCGACTTGATCCACATTAAGGCTCTGTCTAATGAATTCCAGAGTGAAAATCCTCATGGGCATGAACACAGGTAAGTGGTAAGGAGGTAGTTCACACCCATTGACCCTGATTTTTGTGTAATCCTAAAAAATATACCAGTCCCCTTCCCTAGTGTCCTTTCGAACCAAAGAATATCTTTTTACTGAGGAATAATTATGGGGGGGGGGGGGTGGGGTGGTGGGACAACATGGATAATATTATATTCAATGGCCATATACGAGGATATGAACTAAGAATAGCCATCAAAATTCGACCTCTTCCTAACAACAACATCCCAATCGAACACAAATTTCCTCTTTTTGTTGGAGGCCACCAAAAACTGAGGCCCAGGAACTCAAACTCATCCACGTGACTGTACACAAACAAATAGAGCAACAATTAATAATATCTAAAAAAGGAGGTATAGGAAAATGGTGCAGCTTAAATCTTATGGCCCCAGATGGCAGATAGGTAAGCATGAATGACAAATAAATGGCCAGGTTGCATCATTTGCCTCAAGAATCCTAAAGTGGCTTTAGTGGCTATATTTCCATCATCATCCCCTAAAATATGGGAAATTAGGGATAAAATGGTCTGAATGGGCTCTACAAATATTTCTATGGGGATAATTTCAGCAATAAGCAAAGACAATAGACTACGGGCCAGGACCATTTCTAGGAAGGATTGTAGCTCATCAGCTACAAGGGTGGAGTAATGATAAAACAATGTGGTTTCAGTAAAATTTTGGGGTTCAAGAGAGCTGGGGTAAAATAGGGTTTTTTGAATCAGCTCTAGGGTCAGTCTGGGGATTTTGGCCCCAGTGGAAGAGACAAACCAATTTTTCTCTTCTATGTAGGCTGCAGTCAACTAGGAGATGGACTCCGGAAAATGGTACAAAAAGGGTGCAATTTGTGTTGGAAATATTTTCATTGATGGCAAAGATATAGATAGGAGCAACACTATAATTATCGATTATAAGGTAAAGGAGCAGATCAGGCATTGCGCAGCAGAGAGGCAAAGGAGCATCAATAGAATTATAACCGAAAGTAGAGGCAACAAATGCAAAAAAGAGGCAGCGAATGCAACTAAGAAGGCACCAAAGGCAGAAAAACAAAAAATGCAGCAGAGGCAAAAAAACAGTGAATGCGGCAAAGGCAGCAAATGCAGCAAAGAGGTAGTAAATGTAGCTAAGAAGGCACCAAAGGCAGCAAGGCAACAAAGGCAACAAAACTGCGAATGCAACATAGGAATAAAAACAATGAATGCAACAGAGGCAACAAATGCAGCAAAGGCAACAGAGATGTAATAAGGCACCAAAGGCAGCAAGGCAGCAATGCAGCAGAGAAGCAGCCAAGACAAGCACAAGAGGAACAACGTGCAGAAAGCGGAGTTACAGAGCGGGACAACGTAAACAAACGGAAAATAGACTAAGGCAAAAAAGTCTTTGAAGAATTCCAAGTGAGGTGAACAAACGGTCATGATTAGATCGCAACAAAAAAGGCAAGAGATGGACGACTGAGATCAAACCAGACAGAAGAGGCAAAGAAGAATCACACGAAGGTGAGCAGATGGTTGGGAGTAGATCGCAAAACAAAGGCAAGAAATGGACGGATATGATTCATCGTAAGATAAGCAGGGCTGAAATACAATCGAATTGCAAGCAGCAACAAGGACCGTAGATCTGGGCAGATCAACGGTGATGATCGCATCGACGGAGATCAAAAGCGCAAATCGCAAAGTATAGCGAGTAAGTGTTAAGGCGTCGCAAGGTAAGTTAAATCAGTTGTGATGCGAAGTGAAGAAGGGACACGCGGCGGCACAATGCAATATCACACATCGCAAGAAATAGAGTATAACCACAAAGTAAATATTATAAAGTGTGAAGTGCGATCAGATGAGGACCGTTAGATCTGGGGGCAGATCAACGACGGATGACATACCACATACCGCACATCACAACGCTTAAAGGATAGCAATAAGGCGACCACAAGTTAAGTTAAATATTCTATGATGCAAAATGGAGGGACACATGTCGACCCTGCGCAACATCGCATACCACAAGAAATAGGAGGTAACTTCAAAGATATCACAAGGAATGTTATGTTGGTTGCGATGCGGTAAGGTTTATGCAATGTGATGCAATGAAGGGAATCCACATGGCAGCACTGCGCATGAGCGCAGATTTCATATCGCAAGGTTTAAGTTTTATCACTATCGGTAGAGTGGGAAACCTGCGGGCAAGGATTTGCGATGAGATATGATTGGTCAAGCGTCTTGGGACCCAATAGCCTTTGTTCCATGTATGTTATATGCGCCATAGTGTAAAGTTTACGCTGTTGGCTGCTAATTGTATGTATGATTAAATATATATGCGTTGTTGATCGTTTAAATGTATGTATGTTTATTAAAGCCCGAATTTGTAATCTGTTGTGGGTATTAAGGGAGTTGTATGTGGGCCATATCCCATAGGTCACAAAGGAATAATCTGAACGCAATTCAAAGGACGAGGAACACAGGTGGAACAATGGTGCGGCAACATGGGCAGATGAAAAGGCTGAACGCAAAAGAAAAGTCACAAGTAATCAAATAAAAGGGTTGTTATAAAACAAAGGTGGAATATAATGATAGAAACCAAAAATACACAAGATAGCAAGCAGAAAAGGACAAACGCATATCAAAGCGAAGAAGTTGAAAGGGCCGAGTAAATATGTGATTGTAACTAAAAATGTATTATTTATTTTTATATTGTTTGTGATGCAAAGGAAAGTCTCTACAGGCAAAGAAAAACTCCACTGTAATACTGAAATGTGTACATACTATTATATTATTCTGAATGTGTTGGGCAAGAAAATGAGAAGGTGGATGGCAAAGAGTCATACGTGTTCATTTAATATTCCCATATGGAATGAAAACAATTATGAGGTGATCTCTATAAATTATGTTATTGTCATATGCATAAAGAGGTTAGAGAGAGTGGAAGAATAAGAAGAAGAAAGAGTATATAGTGAAGCTTTGTAGATCCAGAGATGATATAAGGCAGATATGAAGGCTGGAGGACAACAGTGAAGAAGGAATAGAATAGAGCTGATATCTAGGTAAATCAACATGTGTTTTCATTGTAGTGGGAGGAATTTGGTACTTCCATATCAAGTTGTAGCTTTATAGATGTCCAGTTATAGTTGGTTGAGGTAGTAGCCTCCTATGGGTTGTAGCCTGCAGAAAATAGATGGGAGTTGGAGCTTCCTTGCAAGTTGTAGCTTGCAGAATTGAGGTAGTAGCCTCCTGTAGGTTGGAGCCTACAGAAAAACAGTGGTGAGAGGGATTTGGAGCTTGCCTTTGCATCACAACAATAATAAGATGTGGTTTTCTCCCTTATGGGTTTCCACTTATATCTGTTGTCTATGTGCATGATGATTATGTGTCGATATTTTGTATTTAATATGCTTAATACCTACGGCTCACTTATTAAGATTTTTGTTCCATTATACATTAATATGATTACGAAATTAAGGTGTAAATAAGTATAAAAGAAAGTTTAAAAGTCCATGAATGCATTAAACTGATTCACCCCCCCCCCCTCAGTTTAACTAAGTGTTCAACAATTGGTATCAGAGCAGGTTCCTTCTGTATTAGTTTAACAATTGGAAGGTGATCCTAGGTCCCCAAGATGGCTAGTCTAGAAGGATGATCAACAAATAAAGCCCCATTTTTTACTGGCACAAACTATGCTTTTTGGAAAATAAGAATGGGGACATACATAATGTCTCCAGGAATAGAAGTTTGGGCTATTGTGGAAGAAGGATATGTTCCAAAGGATACTGATGCGGAAAAAGATGCCAGACAAAATTTCATAGCCAATGAAAAAGACATGAATACACTTTTGAGCGGTTTGTGTGCGTCTGAATTTATCAAGGTAATGCACAGTGCGACTGCCAAAGAAATTTGGGATACATTGGAAAGTATCCATGAGGGAGATAAAAATATGGAGGTGGCCAAACTACAAACCTATAGAGATCAGTTTGAAAATATAAAATGAATGAAGAAAAAGATGTAGCCAATTTCTTTTAAAGGTTTCAGAAATTGTGAATAACATGAAAGCAATAGGAGAAACCATTAAAGAATCTGTAATTGTACAAAATATATTGATATCTTTACCATCCAGGCGTAACCCTAGGGTTTTTTCCATAGAAGAAACAACTAACTGGGAAACATTGACCATGAACCAATTGCTTGGAAACCTGACGGCCTATGAGATGAGACTTCCAAAAGGGAAGTCAAATGTGAGGGAGGCAGCCTTTAAGGCATATAAGTGCAAAGGAGAAAAGGAAGATACTTGATCCTGCTCTGATGAAGAAGAGGCCAAATTTGTCATAATATATTAGATAGAGAAACATGCAAGTATACAGGTAAACTTCCATTTAAATGCTTTAACTGTGGAAGAGTGGGGCACTATGCATCTAAATTTCCTCACAAGAAAATGGAGAATCAATCAAGAGGGAATGAGAAAACCAATTTCAGCAACAGACCAAAAGGGAATAGATTTAATCAAAAATATTTCTATGTTCAACAATACAACTGTGTATCTAAGAGCTCAAACGACTTCCCCAATGAAGAGGGAACATCAGAATTCATTCTGATGGCCAAGGAAGTGCTTGAGGAAGATCTCCTGGAATTTGAAGACGAAGGTGAGGTAGATCTTGAGGGGGAGCTAATTAGTGCCCTGGAGGAAATAGAAAGACTTAAAATCAAGTGCAGAAAACATAAAGACATTCTCCTGAAATATGTAAAAGAAGAACCAAATTCTGAAAACCTCATTCAGTTGAAAGTAGAACTTGAAGAATCTAAGAAGGTGGAAGACATTCTACTAAAGCAAATTAAAGATAAAATTCAGGAGCAAGAGAAATTGGAAGAAGAAGTAGTATGCCTGAGAAAGAAATTAGAAAACGCTCAAAGGGAATTATCAATGAACACTCCATGAATGACAAGCTCTGAACAGTTGGATAAAATACTAAATGCTCAAAGATCTCATCTCATAAAAGGTTATGAAGGAGAAACCAACAAATCCAAGGTATAAAATAACAAGAGTATTATGTTTGTAAAAGATAGTGAAGCAGCAAAGAGGGAATCCACAGAATTAGAAACTGGCAAGACCGTGATATATAATGAATCAAACAAAAACAAACAACAACCTCAAGTAACAACAAAATAAATGAAGATACAATCAACTGCAAAAGACTCATATGCTCCCAATGATGAATTGAACAAATGCGGAATATGTCAAAGGAGGTTTCTTATTCCTGTGAGGATTTTCATTTTCTTCGCCTGCCATAGACCTGGACACATCGCGACATACTGTAAGACAAAGCAAATCCAGTCCAACCAACAAAATATGCAACAACCAAAAATATTACCTCAAACAAATCTCTCTGCTAGAGACAGATACTACTTCCATGGGTATTGTTTTTATTATAAGGGGTTCAGTCATAAATCCATGGAGTGCAAAATGTATGGAAAAATACTGTTGTATGAAAACTCAAGGAGAATTATGAACAAGGGAGAATTCACTCGTATACATAATCCATTCAGAAATATAATCAAATTCTTTGGCTGCCATCAAATCAGGCACAAGTCTCAGAAATGTCCTCTCAAATACTGTGGTCCATATCCTCAGGAAAGTTACCAAACAAATAGCCACATTCAGTGGAAAAAGAAGCTGAATAAGTGTGATTTGGTTCTAATAGCTCAATATTAGAAAATCCAATGGTATATGGATAGTGGATGCTCAAAACATATGACTGGAGATCGAAGCAACTCTATAACCTTTGATGAAAAGAAATCAGGAAATGTAACATTCGACAATGACAAAGCAGGGAAAATCAAAAGAAAAGAGTCAGTTAGTGTGAATAATGGAAGAGGAGAGGCTCAATATGTACTATTTATGGACAGGCTAAAATAAAATCTGCTAAGCGTCAGTCAAATGTGTGATAAAAGCTGTGAGCTCCTTTTTAGAGCCCAAGATTGTGAATTAAGGTCTATCACCACAGGAAATACCTTGATCACAGGTGTTAGAATAGAAAGTAATGTCTATATATTAGAAGAAGAGAATGAAGCGTGCCACATAAGCAAACTTGACGAATCATGGTTATGGCATAGAAGATTGGGACACCTAAACTTTGACCAAATCATCAGTCTGAGCATGTTAGGTCCCTATATTACTAGTATAGTCCCTTATTGTTGTTAGTTTTACCCCCTTATTGTTATTGTTGTACCCCTGTAACCCCCATATTGTTATTATTGTGCCCTTAAATTATTATTGTTAGGTCGGCTAGGATTACATTGTGGCCCCATGGACTCCTATATATAGAAAGGAGGCTTTTTCATTTGTATCATCCAAGAATTGTTCATTTATGTAATGTATTGGAGGTTTCCCCCTCGAAGTGGCTGATTTCTAAGGCGTTGATATCTCTTTTCTTCTATTTTTGGAGCTGGTTTCACAACATTTGGTATCAAAGGTTTGGATTCTAAGGTTTCGTTGCTCCAAAAATGTCATCGTGGAATTTTCGCTATAAATTTTTTCTACGAAGGTTCAGAAGCTGAAATTTTTAGAGCGCAAAGAAGAAATCCTGAGGAACTTCATCGCAAAATTTTAGAGATTGGCTCAGAATATTTTCGGATATATGATCTGTGGAAGTTAGGGATTTTTCAGGCTCCCGAATTTCATCTCAAAGAGTTGATCGTGGGAAAATCTTCATAACTCTCTCTATGAGCATCGGATTGGAATGCGGTAAAAAGTGGCCGCAAGTACACACACTGTAGTTTCTTGTCTATAAATTTCAGATCCAAAGGAGGAAACAATGACATGTGGCAAGTCGTACAAGTTCGCTCTACTGAACCAGTCCATAACTAGGTCATTGTGGGAGATTGGACATAACTTTGCCTTGAAGAATCCAAATCCAGTCAGACCTGTGGCATTCAAAAGAGGATTCAGAGGGCTACCTCAAGGCCAAATTTCAGATATTGAAGATCTAAAATCACAGAGATAATTCAATTTCAATATCAAAGCTCCTCAAAAGTAAGAAAAAATGTGTATTTGTTTCCGAATTGCATAAGTCTTGTGTAAAAAATCAGTTTGAAGTGATTCCAAGGGCGTATTGAGCATATATTCCAGTATTGAGTTCTGAAATTCCTCCTAAAAATAATTGAACACCCATTAAGCCCTCATAATACTCTACTGTGACTCATGAATCTGAAGAATTGCAACATGATCTATCAAAATTACAAGAGCAACTGCACCAAATTTCGCTCTCGCAAAAAGCAACAAAAAATGAAATGGAAGTTTTGAAGAAAGGCGTGGAAGCTAAGATGGATGGCGTGGAAACTAAGATGGATGGCGTGGAAGCTAAGATGGAGGACATGGAATAAAAAATGAAAGACAACATGGAAAAGATGAAGAATTATCTAAAAGCAAACATCGAAGGCTTGACAAAGTTGATACAAGAAATGATTCCTAATGGTGAAAAGATAGTAGAGGAAACTCATGATGAGAAAAAAATAAATGTGAATCGTGATTTCATAAACTCTAATGTTCGATTGAAGAACCACCATATTCCAAAGATGGATATGAGGAATTTTGATGGCAAGGATCCTGTAACATGGATACTACAGATGGAGAAATATTTTTATCTCAATAATGTGCAAAACACACAAAAGGTATGCATTGCAACTTTACATTTAGAACAAAATACATTTGTATGGTATCGATGGATTTTCTCCCGTAAAAAAATTGTCTTTTGGTCAATTTTTACGGAGGAAACGATAACACATTATGAAAATACAAAGAGCAACACCTTCTTTAGCCAATTGATAAATCTCAAACAAAAGGGTTCAGTGGTAGAGCACATTGAGGACTTCCAAAAATTGAATATAAGGGTAACTGATATTCCATAAGAACACAAGGTTGATGTCTTCATAGGGACTTTAAAGGATAACATCCAACATGAAGTTCGCGTTTGGGAACCTGATTCATTGGAGAAGGCATTCAGGTTGGCAAGAAAAATTGAATGTAAAATTATGGCGACAAGGAAGCCTACCACTCACATTTATAAAGATGGAAGTGTTGCTACTCCTAGACTTCCACAACCTATAAGATTGACACCACAACAATTGGAAGAAAAAAGAGCAAAAGGGCTTTGTTACAGTCGTGATAGCAAATACACTAAAGGTCATAAGTGCGCTGAGAAGAAATTATTTTACATAGATTGTGAAGAGGAGGAAGAAAATGAAGAAGAAACTTCAAAAGTAGAGGATATACACTAGGAAGAAACCCTAGAAGAAGAAGAAATGAGTATTACCATATCATGTAATGCATTGGCCAAAATTCCCACTCCTCAAACTCTCAAGATAGAGGGACATATCAAAAAGAAAAAGGTAATAGTGTTGATTGATTTAGGTAGTACCCATAATTTTATTCATTGTAAGGTAGCCAAGGAATTGAATTGTTTCCTATAACGAGCACCAGAATGCCAAGTGATGGTTGAAAATGGAGGAACTATAAATTGCTCTGGAAAATTCCATAATATCAAGCTAGCCATGGGGGAATATTTATTTAATAGTCTAATTCTTTCCATTCCAATGGGAGGTGCTGATGTTGTACTAGGAGTACAATGGTTACAATTTTTGGGGATGGTAGCTTTTAATTTTCAAGATATTTTCTTGAATTTTTTTTCGGAAGGAAAGGAAATTGAATTACGGGGCATCTCAGGGAAGCTAGGAAAGATAATAAGCTCTAATGTCATGACAAATCTTCTGAAGAAAAAACAACATGGCATAATTGCACAATTATTCTCACTAGAAATTCCAACATCAAAATCATCTATTTCTCCATATCTCCAAAAAGTCTTGGACAATCATTCCAAGGTGTTTGATAATCCCCAAAGACTCCCACCTATTCGTGATCATGATCATGTTATTCATTTGATTCCAGGAAGTGTTCCTCTAAGCATCAGGCCTTATAGATATCCTTATGTCCAAAAGAGCGAAATTGAACGTATGATTGCAGAAATGTTAGAGGCTATTATAATTCAACCTAGTAAAAGCTCTTTCTCTGCTCCAGTAATATTGGTGCACAAGAAATATGGATCATGGCGCATGTGTTTGGATTATAGGGAGCTTAATAAGCTCACTATTAAAGATAAATTTCCCATTCTTGTGATTGATGAATTATTGGATGAATTACATGGAGCAATTTATTTTACCAAGTTGGATCTTCGTTCAAGATATCATCAAATTAGAATGAAGACTGAAGATATTTTGAAAATAGCATTTTGAACTCATGAGGGTCATTATGAAGTTTTGGTCATGCCTTTTGGCCTTACCAATGCACCTTCTACATTTCAAGGGTTGATGAATTCCATTTTCAAACCCTTCCTTCGAAAATTCGTGCTAGTATTTTTTATGATATATTAATCTATAGAAGGTCTTGGAAGGATCATGTTCAACATGTTGACAGGATGCTCAAATTATTGGAGGAGAAACAATTATATGCAAAAACATCCAAATGTTTCTTTGGAGTACAAGAGGTGGAATATCTGGGTCATATTGTATCTCACGAGGGTGTTAAGGTAGACCCTAACAAAATTAAAGCTATTAACGAATGGAAAGTCCCCACAACCATAAAGAAGTTGGGTGGATTTCTTAGGGTAACAGGGTATTATCGCAAGTTTGTTAAGAATTATGGGAGAATAGCAGCACCTCTAACAACATTATTGAAAAAAGATGCATTTTCATGGACTCCTGAAGCAACTAAGGCCTTTGAACATCTTAAAGAGGAAATGTGCCTAGCACCAATCTTAGCTATGCTATACTTCACAAAAACCTTTATTGTGGAATGTGATGCCTCAGGAAATGGAATTGGTGTTGTTTTAATGCAAGAAAGAAGACCCATTGCTTTTGAAAGTCGTTCAATCAAAGGAAATCATTTACAAAATTCTATTTATGAGAAGGAAATGTTGGCAATACTACATGCACTAAAGAAATGGAGACCTTACCTAATGGGAAGACAATTAAGGTAAAAAATGATCATGATAGTCTTAAGCACTTTTTGGAACAAAGACTATCTTCAGAAGAGCAGCAAAAATGGGTCACAAAGATGTTGGGTTATGACTTTGAAATAATCTACAAAAAAGGGAAGTTAAATGTTGTTGCAGATGCACTCTCAAGAAAGAATGAAGAGGTGGAAGCATTGCTTTGTGCCATTTCTATTATCCAACCAGATTGGATAACTGAAGCAAGAGATGAATGGAAGAAGGACAAAGATGTATGGACACTCATTCAAAAGTTGCAGCAAGATCCGAGTACATCTGATACATTTAGTTGGAAAAATGATTCCTTATGGTACAAAGATCGCTTATATCTTTGTAAGAATTCCCAACTGAAACAAAAGATTCTTCTGGAATTGCACACTTCTCCTTTAGGAGGACACTCAGGATTTTTAAAACTTACCATAGGGTGAAGAAAGATTTTTTTTGGGATGGCCTTAAATCTGATATTCAAAAGTTTGTGGCGGAATGTTTGGTTTGCCAGCAGAATAAAGTGGAGACAATTAAGACCCCGGGACTTCTACAACCTTTATCCATTCCAAGTCATCGTTGGGAGGAGATTTCAATGGATTTTATCACAGGTTTACCTAAGTCCGAAGGAAAGAATGTCATCATGGTGGTAGTTGATAGACTTACTAAGTATGCACACTTTTGTGCATTATCTCATCCATTTAAAGCAAGTACATTTTCTAGTACATTTATGGACAGAATTCAAAAGCTACATGGAAGCCCAAGAGTTATTGTGAGCGACAAAGATCCCATTTTTACTGGAAATTTTTGGACAGAGTTATTTTCTTGTTTGGGTACTCAATTAGCTCATAGCTCATCTTATCATCCTTAATCCGATGGTCAAATTGAGATAGTAAATAAATGTTTGGAAGGATATCTTCGTTGTTTTGTATCTGATAAACAAACACAATGGGTCAAGTGGTTACCTCTAGCTGAATGGTGGTATAACACTTCCTTCCATACTGCAGCAAAAATGACCCATTTATGGCACTTTATGGATATCATCCACCATCCATCACATCATCTTTAAGGGAAAATTCGAAGGTTCAAGCAGTGGAAGATCACATCGAGCATCAACAAGAAGCTCTCCAACTCTTAAAGGATAACCTGAATTTGGCACAAAATCGAATGAAACAACAGGCAGATCAACATCGTAGCGAGAGAAGTTTTGATGTAGGAGATTGGGTATTTTTACGCCTACAACCATACAAACAAATGTCCCTCAAGCAAGCAAAGAAGGATAATAAATTATCGCCAAAGTACTATGGTCCTTACAAGGTGTTGCAAAAGATTGGTACTTTGGCATACAAATTGGAGCTTCCTGCTTCTTCGCGAGTACATCCAGTTTTCCATGTTTCATGCTTAAAGAAGGTTATAGGTGAAAATCTTCCAGTTCAAACAGTATTGCCAGAACTTGATGGGGAAGGGAAAACCATATTGGAACCTGAAGCAGTCATGGAAAAAAGAACTCGACAACTACGGAATCGATCAATTTCAGAGTATCTCATCAAGTGGAAGAACTTACCCACTGAAGATTCTACATGGGAGGATGAGAATTTTATAAAAAAGCACCCAGAGCTACTCAAGCGTTGAGGACAACACTTTTTTTGAAGGAGAGGGGCATGTTAGGTCCCTATATTACTAGTATAGTCCCTTATTGTTGTTAGTGTAACCCCCTTATTGTTATTATTGTACCCTTGTAACCCACATATTGTTATTATTGTGCCCTTAAATTATTATTGTTAGGTCGGCTAGGATTACATTGTGGCCCACTAGGATTACATTATGGCCCCATGGACTCCTATATATAGAAAGGAGGTTTTGTAATTTGTATCATACAAGAATTGTTCATTTATGTAATGTATTGGAGGTTTCCCCTCGAAGTGGCTGATTTCTAAGGCGTTGATCTCTCTTTTCTTCTATTTTTTAGAGCTATTTTCACAATAGAGCAAGAAGAAAGTTATCGAGATATGCTTGCAGGCCTCAAAGAAGCCTAAATACCATATGTAAATCCTGCCAATTGGGAAAGCAAACCCACACATCATTCAAGGCCAAAGATCAACTATCTACAAGTAGGCCACTTCAACTTGTACACATGGACCTGTGCGGAGCTTCAAGAACTAATGCACCAGGTGGAGAATCTTATTTCATGCTGATAATAGATGATTTTACCATATTGATGTGGGTGGCATTTCTCAAATATAAATCCGAAGCATTTGAGAAATTCAAGATCTTCAAGGCACTAGCAGAAATTCAAACAGGATGCAAGCTAAAATTCATCAGATCAGACAAAGGAGGTGAATTCACAAACTATGATTTTGCAGACCTGTGCAATGAATATGGGATAAAACAACAGTTTACAATTGCAGGTACACCTCAACAGAATGGAGTGGCAGAGAGGCAAAACAGGTCAATACAACAGATTGCCAGAGCCATAATGCAAGAAAGTAACGTTCCCCAAACCTACTGGTCAGAAGCAGTACACACAGTTGTTCACATTCTTAACAAATCTCATCTAAGACCAAATTGTGACAAGACTCCATACGAATTATGGCATGGGAAACCAGCACCAATCAAGCACTTTAGAGTCTTTGGTAGCAAGTGTTTCATAAAAAATAATGATGAAAAACTGGGGAAGTTTGATGCAAGAGCTAATGAAGGAATATTTTTGGGATATGCATCCAAGAGTAAGGGTTACAGGTGCTACAACAAAAGACTGCACAAAATTGTGGAAAGCATTGATGTGAGATTCGACGAAGATCTACCAAACATAACAAGAAGCACAAGTTGCGCCAATCCTCCAGATGATCATGAAGTTGAGAACCAAGATAATGATGAACAGAGCAAGACAACAGAAGATACTAAATTAAACTCAAAAGGTCCCTCAAGAAACACTCAAAAGAACAATCTAGAAGATCAAATCATTGGGGACAAGAGTGCAGGAGTCCAGACTAGAAGACAACAAGTTGAACAAACAGAAGAAGTATACCTAGCCATGCTGTCACAAATAGAACCAAAGAAGTTCGAAGAAGCCAGCAAAGACAAAAACTGGGTAAATGCTATGAATGAAGAACTAGACCAAATTGAGAAGAACAATACCTAGGAGTTAATGCCAAGACCCACTGGGAAAAATGTCATTGGCACAAAATGGATATTCAAGAATAAGATGAATGAACAAGGGCAGGTAATCAGAAATAAAGCCAGACTTGTATGCAAGGGATATTCTCAAATTGAAGGACTTGATTATGATGAAACCTTTGCCCCTGTAGCCAGAATGGAAGCAATCAGAATGTTTTTGGCCTTTGCATGCTATCATGATTTCAGGGTATATCAAATGGATGTGAAGTCTGCCTTCCTGAATGGAGATTTAGAGGAAGAAGTCTACATGGAACAACCTGAAGGATTCTCCTTAATAGATAAACATGACTATGTGTGAAGATTAAAGAAAGCCTTATATGGTCTGAAACAAGCTCCTCGTGCATGGTATTCAAGGCTGGACAAATACTTACAAAAACAAGGGTTCAAGAAAGGAGGAGTAGACAACGATTTGTACATAAAGGTTGATGAAAATGAACTCCTAATTGTAGTAGTATATGTAGATGACATCATGTTTGGTAGCAACAAAGATGAGTTAGCAAAAGGATTTGCAGAAGAGATGAAACTAGAATTTGAGATGTCTATGATTGGAGAGCTCACCTTCTATTTAGGGCTTCAAATTCTACAAAAGAACACAAGAATTTTCATTTCACAAGAAAAATACTTAAGAGAGATGTTGAAAAGGTTCCAAATGGAAGACTACAAACCTGTGTCAACTCCCATGATCACTGGATGCAAACTATGTGCTGATGATGGATCTGCAGATGTAGATCAAAGACTTTACAAATCCATGATAGGAAGTCTGCCATACCTAATTGCCTCTAGACCGAACATTATGTTGGCAGTAGGACTCGTGAACAAAATCACTCGCTAGCAATCAAGAGGATATTCAAATATCTGCAAGGAACTGCAGATTATGGCCTATGGTATCCAAAAGGAAAAAACTTCACATTGACAACATACATAGATGCAGATTGGACCAACTATGTGGATGACAATAAAAGCACAAGTGGAGGTGCATTTTATTTGGGAGAAAGTCTGGTGGCATGGCTAAGCAAGAAGCAAACTTCTATCTCTCTATCTACAGCAGAAGCAAAATACATAGCAGCAACAACTTGTTGCACACAAGTAATGTGGATGAAAAAAATTCTCCAAGACATGAAGGTAAGCATTGATGAACCCATTTCTATCAAATGTGACAATACTAGTGCAATAAGTATATCAAAAAATCTTGTACTTCATTAAAAAACAAAGCACATCCCAATAAAGTACCACTTCCTTAGAGAACAAGCAGTATAGAAATTAGTGAAGTTGGAATATGTACCAACAAAGGAACAAACAATAGACATATTCACAAAACCTCTTGCTAAAGAACCATTTGAATATCTAAGAGACAAACTAGGGGTAGTGTCTGCGGATGTTACTCTCTGACATGATCAGGAAATATATATATATATATATATATATATATATATATATATAATGGTATCACGGGGAGACTGTTCGAAATACACCAGCAAAGGCTGCATACAAGGAACAAGATTAGTGCAATGGATAAGTGATAATTAGTATCAGACAAGAAAGCATCAATCTAGGGGGAGAGTAGTCAATAAAAGTTGTCACAAAAGAGCTAGAGAAATGGAACAGTGCGTGGAATAGGTCCTCAAGATCATAGTATTATGAAAATATAGAAACCACACTGGGAAATGTGCAACCCTTTTCCATTGATGTCAAAGGGGGAGGAAAATCAAGCAGAGGAAGAAAAGACACCTCTCAGAATGAGAAGGGGAGGAAATTCTGGAGGAAGTATTGGAGTATTGCCATAAATTCCAATGGGGGAGATTGTTGGAAATATTGTCATTGATGGCAAAGATACATATAGGAGCAACACCAGAATCATCAATTATAAGGTAAAGGATCAGATCAGGCATTGTGCAGCAGAGAGGCAAAGGAGCATCAATAGAAGTATAACCTAAAGCATAGGAAACAAATGTAGCAAAGAGGCAGCGAATGCAGCTAAGAAGGCACCAAAGGCAGCAAGGCAACAAAGGCAACAAAACAATGAATGCAACAGAGGCATCAAAATAACGAATGCAACAGAGGCAACAAATGCAGCAAAGAGGCAGCGAATGCAACTAAGAAGGCACCAAAGGCAGTAAGGCATCAGAGGTGGAAAAACAACGAATGGAGCAGAGGTAGCAAATGCAGCAAAGGAAACAAAGATGCAGTAAGGGACCAAAGGCAGCAAGGCGGCAGAGAAGCAGCCAAGACAAGCATAGGAGGAACAACGTGCAGAAACCAGAGTTACAAAGTGCGACAACGTAAACAAATGGAAAATAGACTAAGGCAGAAAAGTATTTGAAGAATTCCAAGTAAGGTGAACACACGGTCATGATTAGATCACAATAGAAAAGGAAAGAGATGGATGACTGAGATCAAAGCAAGCAGAAGAGGTGAAGAAGAGCCGTGCGAAGGTGAGAAAACGGTTGGGATTAGAATGCAAAAACAAAGGCAAGAAATGGACGGATATGATTCATCGTAAGATAAGCGGCGCATAAATACAATCAAATTGCAAGCATCAACGAGGACCATAGATTTGGGTAGATCAACGGTGATGATCACATCAACGGAGATCAAAAGCACAAATCGCAAAGTATAGCAAGTAAGTGTTAAGGCGTCGCAAGGTAAGTTAATTTAGTGGTGATGTGAAGTGAAGAAGGGACATGCGGCGGCACAATGCAATATCACACATTGTAAGAAATAGAGTATAACCACAAAGTAAATATTATAAAGTGCGAAGTGCGATTAGATGAGGACCGTTAGATCTGGGGGCAGATCAACAACGGATGGCGAACCACATACCGCACATCGCAGCGCTTAAAGGATAGCAATAAGGCGACCACAAGTTAAGTTAAATATTCTGCGATGCAAAATGGAGGGACATGTGTTGACCCTGCGCAACATCGCATACCACAATAAATAGGAGGTAACTTTAAAGATACCGCAAGGAATGTTATGTTGGTTGCAATGTGGTAAGGTTTATGTAATGCGATGCGATGAAGGGAATACACGTGATAGCACCGTGCACGTACGCGGACTGAAAATCACAAGATTTAAGGTTTATCGCTAACGGTAGAGTGGGAAACTTGCGGGCTAGGATTTGCGATGAGATATGATTGTTCAAGCGCTATGGGACCCAATAGACCTTGTATGTTATATGCGTCATAGTGTAAATTTTACACTATTGACTACTAATTGTATGTATGTTTAAATATATATGCGTTGTTGATCCTTTAAACGTATGTATGTTGATTAAAGCCTGGATTTGTAATCCACCATGGGTATAAAGGGAGTTGTATGTGGGTCATATCCCATAGGTCACAAAGGAATAATCTGAATGTGATTCAAAGGACGAGGAACACGGGAAAAATAGTTGTGCGGCAACATGGGTAGATGAAAAGGCTGAACGCAAAAGAAAAGTCACAAGTAATAAAAGAAAAGGGCAGTTATACATTAAAGGTGTCGAATATAAAGGCAGAAACAGAAAAGACACAATACATTAAGCATAAAAGGAAAAACGCACAATAAAGCGAAGAAGCTGAAAGGAATGAGTAAATATGTGATTGTAACTGAAAATGTATTATTTATTTTTATATTGTTTGTGATGCAAAAGAAAGTCTTTGTAGGTGTTAGCCACCCATAAAATTCTGTCATATCAGATGGTGGCTAAATAATGTTGGATAGCCTTCAAGAAACAATTTCATGATTAAAATTGCTGATACTTGAAGACTTTTTGATAATGTCCTATCCTTGGTTAATATTCACTATTGTTTCCATTCAGAACTTAGAAATCTTTCTGATTTCTAAAAGCCAAAGTACTTCTGCAAAGGACCCTTTTCCCTTTTTTCTTCTTTCCACCATTGACCTCATTTTCTATTCTCCATTTCCCATGAAAACCCCGCAATTTCATGTTTCTCCCTTTTTCATTTCATTAAAATCCCTTTTATAAGGTTAAAACCCACTATTTTGACCTTACCGAAAGCCTTTATCTCCTTAAAAAACCATTAAAAACCATAGAAAACACACTTTTTCTATGCGTTGGACTTAAGCCCCTCAGGCTAAGCCCCCTACCTCTTTTCCTCCATGCACACCGAGCACCAAAACCAACTGCAAGACCCTCGGGCGCTTGTCCATTTTAATATTATTTCTCCGCCCAAAAACATTTAAAAAAAAAAAAACCTTTGAATGTTATAAAAACCCGTCATTTCATTATTTTTATTAAAAACCCGCCCGTGCAATTGTGGAGAAATCTCAGCCGTTCATCCAATCCACCGATCAACGGTGCGGAGTGCAACTTACCAGTGGTCCCCGCCAGCTGTTCCACACTCCAAAAAACCGCGCGGTATTTTCCGCACCGCTTTCGGCCCCAAGGCTGTTTTCTCCCGTTGGCCAGTGATTCCATACGCTGCGCGCCACGTGTCCTCCACCCTGTTTCAAAACCGCCGCATAAAGTCAGTCCCCCGCGCGTTATCCGTCAGACCATAACCGCCCAGCGAAATCGATGATAGCCGTCTGATCTGAACTCGCGCATCCGACGGCTCTCATCCATTTAAAACACCCGCTCTTTAACGAAGCTATGCGCATTTTAGCCGAGCCCCAGCGCAGCCGAGAATCAATCTCCGTCGTCGATCTTTGTAGATCGACGGTCCACATTCAAATGCTTGATTCCAAAACTCATCCTCCAGATTCCCTCCGTTTGACTTTCAATGCCCCCTGATTCCATCTTGACCGTCCAAACTGATCCAGATCAATGGCGCAGTTTCACTACAGGGATATGCCCCCAAAATTTTTCCTCCGTACATCCGAACCCCCCGTAGTCATCCCCGACCTTCGATCTCGGCGCAAATCGACGGCTCTGATTTAATCCTCCTCCCCCATGCTTTTCGACTATTCTGAGATTAAATCCTAGCGCACAGTCCCCGATGCAGATTGACCTATACGCAGGATTATATAACGTTTTTTCGTGTTTTTTACAGGTTTAAATGTATTTTCTGTCATTTCCAAAGAATATTCGGCTACTGAGGGTGATGACCCTCCCTTGTTCGATTCCTCCAAGGAAATCATCCACAGGGTTTAAAATCACGTTATATTGGTGTTTTCACAGGCATTGATGCCTTACATACCCTGCGTAGCCCTGCATAGCAGAAAAACCATGAAGATCAATGCAGAGAAAGAGTATCAGATGTTGAAGACCAAAAATGAACCAGAACAGCAGATTAGTGGACAGATTTGTGGGGATTAAGGCTAAGACAGTTATCAAACGCCTAAATCCCCGGATCTAAAACACAGATTAAAGGAAAACCTAAAAGTGTTTATCAGACGGAATGCCTCCACCGCCATATCTGAGGCAAATTGATTCCTCAACCACCACAGCGCCACCTGTGCCTCAAAGGATTCAATCAGGAGCTGAATTTATTGATCAGGATCAGATTTTTGCCTCGACACAGCCAAAGAAGTCACTTTCTCCCAGGGCCTTTAATGCAAAGAATATCTGCAGAGTTACTTCGGACTACCTGTGCCTCAAAGGTCAAAAAATACTCCTACCCAGCTTAAATCATAAGTGTGAATCAATTAATACGGTGAACACCTCTTCTGTTTCTTCATTGAGCATCCCAAGGGCCAATGGGCCATTTAAATCTTGTATTAATTGTAATTGAGATCTTTTTCAGATCTCACCTGCTCATCTTTCTATATATACCACAGCAGAAGATGAGTGGTTGTTGGTTGGTTGTTGGTTGCTGTTTGATCACAAGTTGTAACATTGAAACTCTCTGAAATAAATATACAAGTTTGTTGAAGTTGAAAAACAAATTGAAGTCTTGGATGTCTTGATGATGTTGTTGCATCCCTGTTCCTGAGAAGGCTCTATCACTGGATTCATGAGCTTGGCTGTTGGTGAAGTATTCTGAATTGTTTTATGTTTTCCCCTGTTTTCATTATGTTCCATAATTTCTTACTACAGTAGGTTGAAAGTTTTAGGCTAAGAAATGACTCCTGGAAGCACCTTAGACCTGTTCACCCTTCATTGTTTTATGTTTTCTTCTGCTGAAGTATTTTAGAGGCTTTAAACCTTCTCTTTAGTATTCATGCTTGTTTATTTCCTTGATAGCTCAAATAGTTGGTTTCAGCATGATTTATGGTTCTCCCTGCTTGTCTACCATCACTTGAAAGTTGTTATTGAAGTCTCCCTTTGAAGTACCATTGTCTTAAGTTAATCAAAGAGGTCGGTTTTGATCTTACCCTTTGCCCCTGCTTGAACAGTGGTTTTGAAGGTCGTTATAGTTGTAAGCATAGATGTTATTTAGGTGTTCCCTCTTCTATAAATGCAACTATCAGTGAATCTTTTATGTTTTCTAAGTCCTTTAAAATAAAATCTTTGAGGAAATAGGGAGTTCCCCGAATCTTAGATTTCATTTTAAAAGTTTTCTTGAAGTCATTATTTGCTTAAAGAATGTTTGTGGAATTTATGGTTAGCCCTGTCTATCAAATATCTCTTTATTGTTAAGTTATGTTTTCAAGTTCCCTTTGTTGAGAATTTAGTTTCTCTTTCTAAAACATTAATGTCCATCTCATTCCAAAACAAAGGATCCTGTGGCCAAGTTAGATTTGCCCTTTGATATCCCATATCCCTTGAAGAAGTTTGTCATGACCTTATTTTGACTCCATTGCCCAATGAACCAGATATTTCCTCTTTCTGTCTATCTTTCCTAGACCTTTCATATGCTGTTGTATCAACTCAACCCAACCAAACAAACATCTGCATTTAATAACTAGTCTAAAATCCATAATCAAAGAAAACAAGATAAACCTTTGCAAACAAATATTTGAGAGATCCCTCTCTGAGAACAGGAGGACTAGATCCTGGAACTCTAAAGATTGGTTCTGATGTTGCCTTGTCTTTTGATTTTCCAAACTGTCAAAACACGGGAGACCAACAGTAGGCAAAGCAAAACTCCACTGTAATACTGAAATGTGTACATACTATTATATTATTCTAAATGTGTTGGGCAAGAAAATGAGAAGGTGGAAGGCAAAGAGTCATACCTGTTCATTTCATATTCCCATATGGAATGCAAACAATAATGAGGTGATCTCTATAAATGATGTTACCTTCATATGCATAAAGAGGTTAGAGAGAGTGGTGTAGAAATTATACAAGATGCATGTATATTACCAGACTCCCCTGATCTAAAAAATTAACTTATGTTAAATATGAAATCCTTCCACTTAATTATTTGCGGAAATTAAGTCACCAATTGCAAAACACATATGAAGCAAAATCAATTGCACATAAAAACAGTTGTTTAATGGGAAATATTAAAGCTAAAAACCCCAACTATCATATATTATGTATATCAATGGATCATGTAATAATCTGATACAAATCTTAGTACATCAAGCTCTCAGTACAATCAATAATCATTACACACTGTTATGCATAAATTTGCATATCTATGCACCAATTTCTTGCCTCCTGACAGCCTACCTCCACTGCGCAATCCCTGCAGAAGAAGACCCCTAAATGAATTCGAATTGGCCTTGCCTTGACTGCGCAATCCTCATTGGTATCTCCAATGTGTGTAATATGCATTGAATGCATCACTATAGTCACAATAAATAGTCCATCTCACCCTTTCACCTATCTCTCCACTTGGTCTCCACTGGAACTGACATGAAAGTAGTTAACTGTTGTATTTGTTCAGTTTCAAGTGAGTCTCTAGTTGTGAATTAATTAAATAATTAATTCACTAAACTCTTACTAGTGTATATTTAGTTAGAACTAGAGACAACTAGCACAACTGAGTTTAACTCACTTAACTGAGTTAAACTAAATAACAACTCCCATAAATACTCTTCCAACTCTGTCACAACTCTACCACTTCAATTCTAATTGAGTCCTCCATGCATGAGTCACCAACCACCCTAGGAATTGTGTAATTCCTTGAGCGCATTGATTTTCCTAATCTGTTCACTGAAATAAAGTGCTCCAAGAGAATAAGTTGATATTTATTATCGGATTATTATTAAGGGCTAATAATAATCGACATGCATCTATTTTTAGATTAGCGATCTATAAATAGGCTTCGCCCAATCTTCTAAAAATAGAATCTCATCTATTTTTCCAACTTGATCAACCATCTACAAATAACATCCTGCAACTTATAGAATATGCTCACCATTTCTAAAAATAGACATACACCTAAAAATAGCCTATGGGCCCCACTTAGTGAAGGTGCTTAATTTTCACTAAGCACAACATCTTGTTGAATCTCAACACTCCCTCTCAACAAGATAGGGATTATCCTTCACCCCGATCTTGTCTCTATGGTATTCGAATTTGCTCCTGGTGAGCGGCTTCGTCAGAATATTTGCATCCTGATCTTTCGTAGGAATGTACTGAAGCAACATGATATTTCACTGCACACAGCCTCTGATATGATGATACAAGATATATATATATATATGCTTAGATCTATCATGAAACACATGATTAATCGAGAGTTTAATGCAACTCTGATTATCACAATGAATCACTGTAGGATCTAAATGAGAAACAAACAAACCAACCAGAATCTTCCTCATCCAGATAAACTCACATGAAGCTTGACTTGCTGCCATGTATTCCGCTTCTGCTGAACTGAGTGCCACGAATATTTGTTTTCTGCTGTACCAAGAAAATGTTGTAGATCCGATACTGAAAACCCCTCCTGATGTGCTCTTTCTTTCTGTTGGGCTGCCTACCTAATCTGCATCCGTGAATCCATGCAACTTCACCTCATCCGTCTTTCTGTACCATAAGCCATACTCAGATGTGCCCCTGAGATATCTCAAGACAGGCTTGTCTGCCTTCCAAAAGAGCTTGGTAGGCTTAACCATCGCTTGATTAAGTTGGTGCACCACATAGCATATGTCCGGTCTTGGATTAACTAAATACATGAGCGAACCCATCAACTGTCGATAGACAGTAGCATCCACTACCTCTGCCGATGTAGCATCCTCTTTCCTCCAATTTCCTGGAAGAGGAGTATCCATGGGCTTGCAGTCCTGCATGTGAAACTTACCAAGTATCTCTCGATCATACTTGCCTTGAGACACAAATAGTTCACCTTCTCGCTTCCATAATTCCAATCCAAGGAAATAATGAAGGAGGCCCAAATCCTTCATCTCAAACTCCTTTGCAAGATATTCCTTGCATGAGTGTATCAATTTCTCATCACCCGTTAGTATTAAATCATCAACATAAAGAACAATGATTAAAATCTTACCCTCTGTTATCACAAAATTAGACCTGATAGGCTGCCAATCAAGCTAATCTCATGTAATTGTTTCAAACCAATCTTTTGGCTAAGGCTTAACCTCCTCAGCCTGAGAGGGCTCTCTCAAGGGTTTATGATTTTTGACAAATATGTAGATGGCTAAATCTATATGGGATAAAAAAAAAAAAATGATATAAACTGGTTGTAAATCACATTAGCAAGTATACATTGGGCTTATGGAGTCATAATAGCTTCAGCAAAACCAAAATAATCTACCTAGCATGGAATTCAAGGCATATCAGAGTTCAAGTCAAGGAATAAATATGCAGAACAGTGAAACACACAATCAGTTTGTTTATGAAGGAAGTCAGAGCATCATTGATGAATTCTGAGAACATAAGCAAACACCACTGCAATAGAATATTGAAAATATGCCATCAGAACAAGAACACACAAGAAATTCTTATGAATCTTGAGTTGTCTGAGTAGAAATTCTATATTAGGCTGAAAACAGTCACTTACATAAAACAAAGTCTTTTTTCTAACAAATGTCCAACCCTTTCTATTTCGACTCCTTGATCTTTTATAGATCATTTACATCATAAAATAAGCTTATCCACAACCAGATACATCGAATTCCTATGCTTTGACACCTATTCTAACCATGAAACATGGTTTTTATTACAAACACAGCTGTAAAACTGATATATAGTCCTATTACAAATAGAATTAGAAATATTTGGATTCCACTCAAAACAAATTTATCTAAACTTAATTACATCATTTTCCACCTATCTTTCCATTAATTCGAATCCTGATGATGAGCTCCAACCTGTTATGACCATGATGCTGATGATGTTGATCTCCTACAATTTAGGAAACTGCTCCCCTGTTTTTAGGCTTATGATTCTTTTAGTTTCATGAGATGTTCTAACCACTTCTATCCCATAACTTCGAAGCTAATTGATGTTAGGAACATGATTGAAATATGTCCCAAGTCATCCCTTCATGCTAGCTGTGTAAAACCACTTCGAACTTCTCAAAACAGTGAAAATAGACTTCTCAAAATTTATCTTCCTTTATTTCAGGGTTGCTTTGATAATCACTTGACATAGCTTCCTTAGAAATTTCAAGTCAAAATTCCTGATTTTCACTCCAAAATTTGATAAGGAAAAGGGTGAAAAAGATGCTACAGCAGTTTCGTAGCAAATTTCACCCTTTTTGCACTACAGGCGCTAGGAAACTGCTTTGTAAGCAGTTTTTTCCAGTTTTTCTTCAAAACTTGAAACAAAAAGATGCTATGAATTTATAAAATCACTTGCCTCATCAAAACCATCATCTATATGAACTTAAAACATAACCTTTACAAAATTTAATCCTCATTTTTCCATTTTGATTTTGCTTTGAATTTGTCATTTTGTACCTCTACTTTTTAGTTCATCTTGAGACTGTTTTAATTGTAGCTCCAAATCTTCCACTTGGCCTCTTAGCTTTCTATTACTGGCTCTCAAATGGCTGTTGATCACTCTAACAAATTTTGTTTCTTTAATGGCAGGAACTGTCCATGTAAAAAACTGTTGTGCACTGCTTGGGATCTCTGACCTAGCAACTGTTTGACCTTCCCAAACAACCTTCATCCTCTTGAATTATGTCTTTTCAATGTTGTGTTTTCTTGCCCTCTTTCTCATCATTTCCATCTCTTGATTTTCTAGCTTCAACCTTTTTTCCAGCATTTGACACTCTGACATATGTTCCTTTCCCTTCTCAATCTTGTTGGCTGCATGCTCCACTATAGGTGATGAGATATCAACCACCTCTTCAGGGACTTTCGCTGCTTCAATGGTTACTTGGATATCTTTACTGCATTCTTGGAGTTTCTTTTCATGCCATGGTTAAAGGTTTCCTAGCTTGAAAAACAAAAGCTGCATTCTCACCTTCAAATTCCAATTTCTTTGCTGATTTCATTTTTCTCCGTTTGGGTTCATTCACTTCAATGAAATTTTCCTGCACAATGGGTGATTCCTCTATATCAATTGCATGCAGTATATCATCCAAGTTGCCTTTCATCATCAGGTTGTCCTCTGTGACTGAAACCCCTGCTTTTCCCTTTGATGCTGATACTTGACTTCTTGTCTTTCTTTGGCTCTCCTGCTTATTGGCCACCTGTTTTTGTTTTGTTTCTTTGACCCTTTCTACTTTCTGTTTTGCAGCTGATGGGGTTTTTGCAACAAGAACTGATGCTTTCTCAGTTCTATCTTCAACCTGTTTCCATGGTTTCAACTTCACAAACCTCTTTGCTTTGGTAACCACTGGCTGACTGGATTCTACTACTGGTGGTGAAGGATTTCCCTTGATCTTAGGGTTTCTATCTAGGGTTAGGGCTTCCATTTCAAATCCTCTCATAAATAAAAAGGAATACAAATCTGTATTTATTTTTTGAAGCTCATTTAAAACCAGTAACTAAATCAAATTGTGATGAAACAAAGATATTTCACAGCCATCAGATTTAGCTTGGACTTTGTCAGCCATTTTGGCAAGGCTTCTATGCAAGTAAAATGGAAAATCTAATGATATCATTCCTGTGAAATGCAACAACAGTTTAAAATGATAAGTGTAGACTTTATGGTACCTGCCTTCACATGTGAAATATATTTGGATGTTGAATAACATCTTTGCATAGTTATCCTTGATACAACTCTTGGGTATTGCATTGTTCAAGTCCATGTCTACAAATTCAAGTTTCATAAACTCCTTGCATGGCTCCATGTCAAACCTAAAACCTTTCAACCAAGATTTTTGTCCCCTTGGTATCTCTGTCACAACAGCTATGATCTCAGGTGTCACTGTCATATTTATCATTCCAACTTTGGTAGTGGTTCCACTGAAATGTAGAGCAAACTCTTTGGACATCTGAGTGTGGCAACCTTGCAGCTTTTCACAAAATTTGAGACAACCGACTTTGCTAAAAGCCTCCATTACCATTTGATCCTCCATAACAGCATTTACATTCTCAGGCTTGTATTAGACAATGTCCCCCTCTGTGGACCTTCTTCTCCTCTGCCATGTTTCTTGTAAAGAAAACTTGTTAGCTTCTCTGAAACCTATAAAATAACCTCTCTTGATTTGATGAAAAAACTCGCTTGATATGATGAACAACCTTTCTTGATACTGGTGTGAGTTGTCTTTGAAAGAAAAACCACAAGCTTATCCTTACTGCTTCAAATCTTGGAGAACATATGAGAAGGTAAATGAAATAGAGATGACTCAATCAGGCAAAAAATTCGAATTAGAGATGTCACCTCATGACCAAATGATGTTTAATTGATATCCTATCATGACTATGATGACTGAAGGATAGGTAAGTACATCGAATCTGGTAACTAACTGACTCACCATACCCTTATCATGTCATTCCCCAACTGAAACTGACACCAGCTTATTTGACACGAAAGCTAAGAAACCACGCTTTCGTAGTGCTCACAGTGTAATTTTCGCACTTTGCGCTACGAAAGTAGCAGTGCATTCGTAGTGCAAAAATCACTTTTTGAACTAACGACGCTATGAAACTATGGATTTGTGGCTAATTGCATAAAATCAACCCAAAACTTACTTAGATGACCCTTAAATGAAAAATGTGAACTTTTAAACTATGGAATGGACCTAAAAAGACCTTTTTTTGAATTTTGATGGTGAGCACTAAACCTCTAAAACTATGACATACCCTTAACCATGCTAAAATGACTTTCAAAACTATTTAGATCATGTTCAAAACAGATTTGACATGCCATGTTTGAATTTTTTTTTTTTTTTAGTGATAACACCCTCCACCACAATTTGGTATAGGTTTGCATCCGCCTCACTCTTGGTGAAGCCAATGCCAATGAAATAACTGTCGATCTATGCATACCAAGCACGGGGTGCTTGCTTCAGCCCATACATCACTCTTTTGAGTCTGCACACATGCGACTCGCTGCTAAATATCTCAAATTTTTCAGGCTGCTTAATGTACACTTATTCCTCAATTATCCCATTAAGGAATGCAATCTTCACATCCATCTGATGAATGTGCCAATCCATCTGCACTGAGAGAGCAAGGATATTCCTTCTAGAAGAATACCATGTGACAGGTGCAAAGGTTTCTTCATAATCAATCCCCTCGATCTGTGAGAAGCCCCGGGAAACAAATCTTGCCTTATCCTTCTCAACCCTTCCATCAGCAGCTTACTTTACCTTGTAGGTCCATCTTGAACCTACCAATGATTTACCAACCGGCCTTGGAACAATCTTCCAAGCATTGTTTCTGACAATGGAGTCATACTCCTCCACCATGGCATCTACCCATGTGGGCTCCTGCACTGCTTCCTCAAAGGAAGATGACTTTGTCATGATACACTTTCTCATGAGAGCGATGTATCCAGTGAATCGATCAGGTGTTTGTCTCTGTTTGTGCTGTGATGTAGGGACTCCTACATTCTATGCCGCATCAAGCTTCAGCCTCTCAGCTTCTGTTGTACACCTTCTGTCTGTTCTGATGTTTGGATCTGTGTGAGTGGACTCCTCCACTCCATGATCCTCCTCCTGTGGCTGATTCACATCTTGAGGCTCATCTTTGGGAACAAGAAGTTCCTCCTTTGCATGCAAGTGTAGCTCCCTCTCAAGAGACAACTTCATGGCTTTCACCTCATTGAATTTTATATCACATCACACCACAGTCATCCAATTGTTTGGAAAATACACACAATAATTATGGGGTTTTTCTGTATACCCCACAAATATCCCAACTTCTGCAGTCGGCTCTAGTTTCTTCCTAGCATCCTTTGTCACATGAATGTAAACAGATGAGCCAAAAATATTCAAATGAGAAATATCAGGCTTCTTACCAGTAAAATCTTCTTCAGGTGTACTCATGCCAAGTACTCTACGAGGACAATGGATTTGCACATAAATCCCAGTGTTGCATGCTTCCGCCCACAAGTGCATTGGTAGGCCCTGGTCATGCAGCATAACTCATGCAACACCCACGATTTTTCTTTTCTTACTCTCCACGACCCCATTCTGCTGTGGGTTATGAGGCACTATGAGTTCTCTTCAAATTCCTTCTTTGCTACAAAAGTCTTTGAATTCATTCGTGATATATTCACCACCATTATCGCTTTGCAGAGCCTTCACTTGCTTCCCTGAATCCTTCTCCACTAATGCTTTAAACTCATAGAACTTTGAGAATGTTTCACTCTTCTTCTGCATGAAGAAGATCCAACATCTATGAGAATAGTCATCAACATATATAACATAATACCTGTGTTTTGTTGTTGAAGCAACCGAGAAAGGTCCACACACGTCTGTGTGAATTCTCTCCAGGATCACCGAAGCACGATTCTCCTTCTCATGAAAGGTGGTCTTCACAAACTTACCCATGGTACATCCCTTGCACTGATCTAACTGCGCAAGAGTACCCTTGGGAAGTCCAATAGAAATCTGCTGCAAAATCTTCAAGGTGCCATGGTGAAGATGGCTCAATATCCTATGCCATAATTTTCCCTCATCCCGGCTCACCACTTCTTCTGCTTTTCCCATCATTGCAGTGCAGCCATCTACCTCCATATTGTAGATATTATTAACTTGAATACCTATCCTCTTGGTTTGACCCATTGTTTTATTTTACAGGAAATATTTTCCCTCGCTGAAAACAACGTCATAATCTCTGTCCTCCAACATCACCACCGAGACCAAGTTCTTCTTCAGACCAGGAACATGCATAACATCTTTCAACAAAAATGGTTTACTTGACTCCCTCTCAAAGGTAATGGTTCTAATGTCGGTCTCACTGTCTCTACCCTTGTCTCCCAGCTTTATATGCATTTGGAGATCTTTCTCCTCCACGTCACTAAAAAACTTCGTGTCTCCCGTCATGTGGAAGGAAGCACCACTATCAAGATACCACACCGATCCCATTGCGCTTGAAAACAAGCATCCAATCAAGGAGAAATCATGTTCAAATTGCGAGGCAAGGGCCTCACCAGTTGCAGCTCCAACAACCTTCTTGTTTTTCTTTTTCTGTGGGAAGTTAGTGGCGAGATGCCCATGTTCATGACAGTGAAAACACTTCACCTTGGAAAAATCCAAATTCTTGCCTTTAGCCTCAGATTTTGGATGGGGTTTCTTCCCCTTTCCTTTCCTTTCTTTGGCAGCCAAAGATCAATTCTCTTCATCATCATTCTTCGATGAAGAGCCATCCTTGGTACTTCGCCTTATATCCTCCTACACTAGATCCGACCAAAGTCACTCCCAATTTGGAAATTTCTCCCATCCATTGACAAAGTCTTGATAACTATGC
Organism: Pinus albicaulis; assembly: GCA_034641835.2. Classification (NCBI taxonomy): domain Eukaryota; kingdom Viridiplantae; phylum Streptophyta; class Pinopsida; order Pinales; family Pinaceae; genus Pinus; species Pinus albicaulis. Next base: position 20,973,492 of record CM076573.1, read on the forward strand.
CAACTCTTCGGTAGACCAAGGAGAGCCAAGCTCACCAAGTCATCATCCGCAACTGTGATTCCCACACTCCCCATCTCATCCCTACATTGGACAAACTTCGTGAGATATTTTGGAATACTGTCGCCCTTCTCCATTTTGATTTTTCTGAGCTTATATTTCAACGCCAACTACTTATGGTCGTTGTTGCTTTGGAAAAGATCTATCAAAGCCTTCCACATTGCAAATGGAGTGGCTTTATCATGAAGGCTTGACACAATATGGTCCTTCACACCTTCCAACATAATTCTTCTTGTCTTCACTGCTTTCTTTTTCCATGCGTCAAGTAATGTAGCATCGCTAGAAGTAGGCTTAGGAACATCGCTATCGATGAAATCCTTCAGACCATTATCTTCAAGCACCGCCTCCATCCTATCCTTCCAGGCTATGTAGTTCGGGCTACCCTCAAGGGCATACTCCAACCGCAACCCATTGAAATCCATTTCAATGAATACTCAACGGTCACACCAAGAAATATTTTGCAGCAAATTCGAATTTTCCACCAGCACAAAACTCAACACCACTTCAATATTTCAATCTCCAGTGATTAACACTACTCCGATACCATGTAGAAATTATACAATATGCATGTATATTACTGGACTCCCCTAATCTAACAAATTAACTTATGTTAAATACAGAAACCTTCCACTTAATTCTTTGCGAAAATTAAATCTCCAAAGGCAAAACACATATGAAGCAAAATTAATCTTACATAAACACAGTTTTTTAACGAGAAAGCTTAAAGCTAAAAACCCCAACTATCATATATTATGTATACCAATGGATCATGTAATAATCTCATACAAAGCTTAGTACATCAAGCTCTCAGTACAATCAACAATCATTACACACTGTCATGCAGAAATTTGCATATCTATGCACCAATTTCTTGTCTCCTAACGGCCTGCTTCCATTGTGCAATCCCTGCTGAAGAAGACCCCTGAATGAATTCGAATTGGCCGTGCCTTTACTATGCATTCCTCATTGGCATCTCCAATGTGTGTCAAATGCATTGAATGCATTACTATAGTCACAACAGATAGTCCATCTCACCCTTTCACCTATCTCTCCACTGGGTCTCCACTGGAACTGACATGCAAGTAGTTAACTATTGTATTTGTTTAGTTGCAAGTGAGTATCTAGTTGTGAATTAATTAAATAATTAATTCACTAAACTATCACTACTGTATCTTCAGTTAAAACTAGATACAGCTACCACAACTGAGTTTAAATCACTTAACTGAGTTAAAGTAAATAACAACTCCCATAACTACTCTTCCAACTTTGTCACAACTCTGCCACTTTAGTTCTAACTGATTCCTCCATGCATGAGTCACCAACCACCCTAGGAATTGCGTAATTCTTTCAGCCCACTGATTTTCCAAATCTGTTCAGTGAAATAAAGTGCTCCAAGAGAATAAGTTGATATTTATTGTCAGATTATTATTAAGGGCTAATAATAATCGACATGCATCTATTTTTAGATTAGCGATCTATAAACAGACTTTGTCCAATATTCTAAAAATTGAATCTCATATATTTTTCCAACTTGATCAACCATCTACAAATAGCATCCTACAACTTATAGAATATGCTCACCATGTCTAAAAATAGACATACACCTAAAAATATCTTGCGAGACCCACTTAGTGAAGGTGCTTAATTTTTACTAAGCTCATCATCTTGTTGAATCTCAACAAGTGGAATAATAAGAAGAGCAAAGAGTAGATAGAGAATTTGTGTAGATCTAGAGATGATATAAGGTAGATATGAAGGCTAGAGGACAACAGTGAAGAAGGAATATAATAGAGTTGATATCTAGGTAAATCAACATGTGTTTTCATTGTAGTGGGAGGAGATTGGTACTTCCATCTCATTAGGGGAAATTTGAGGTCTAAAATGGGCCTCCTAAAGAAAATGTAAATCAAAATTCACTTTATGAGAACCAATCACATTTTAGGGGATGACATCATCCCTGATGGTTGAGGTGGCATTGCTTGAGTTAAAGGTACTTACTTGTCACATTCTCAATGGTGGATAAAAACTCATGGTTAACCATGGTAGTGCTCTAAGTACTTTTAAAGTCATAAAGTAAAGTACTCATAATAAATGTCATTTCACATTTTTTGAATAAAATATTATTATTGTCATTTCATATTTTTTGAGAGAAACAATCTATATCCCTACACAATCTTCATGTATTTACACACTTTTCAATAAATATTATATTTGTATATTTTCATATATTTATAATGATATTAATTACATGTTATTATATAATTTAAATAATATAATTTTTAATTAATAGTATATCTTATAATTAATAATTTAAGAATTCATATTTATATCTTATTTTAAGTTATTTAAGTACAAAGGACAAATGCATTAGTTGTGCAATGATAATGATTTTTTCTTGAAAAACTCATTCTTATTTAGTCACATCAATATGTTTTTTTATTAATTTTATTTTGTTACAACTTTTGAATTGAATTTAACCATGGTTACAAGGATTTTGGTGCAAAATGTAAATTGAAAATTAAAAAATATTATTTTATTGGTTTAGCTATTATTTTATTATTTCCTTAAGAGGCCTATTTTAGACCTCAAAATTACCCTAATGCAATTTTTAGCTTGATAGATGTCCAGTTGTAGTTGACTGAGGTTGGAGCCTCTTATGGGTTGTAGCCTACAAAAAATAGATGGGAGTTGGAGCTTCATTTCAAGTTGTAGCTTGCAGAATTGAGATAGTAGCCTCCTGTAGGTTGGAGCCTACAAAAAATCAGTGGTGAGAGGGAGTTGGAGTTTTTCTTTGCATCAAAACAATAATAAGATGTGGTTTTCTCCCTTATGGTTTTCCACTTATATCTATTGTCTATGTGCATGATGATTATGTGTGATATTCTGTATTTAATCTGCTTAATACCTGCTGCTCACTTATTAAGATTGTTGTTCCATTATACATTAAGATGATTATGAAATGAAGCTGTAAATAAGTATAAAAGAAAGTTTAAAATTCCATGAATGCATTAAACTGATTCACCCCCCCCCCCTCCTTCTCAGTTTAACTAAGGATTCAAAAATTTGGTATTATAAGCTAGAGTCGACCACCTGGAATGGGTCTTCTCCCCTGACGCGATTGCCATACAAGTTGAAACAGAGGTCAGCAAGGTGGTAGGCACAAGAGGGGTTGAAAATTTTTGCTTCTGTGTCCATGAGAGGGTCAAAATTGGAGGAGGGTTTGGCCTCATAGGCCTTAGGGGTCTAGGGAGCCTCCTTCTTCATATTTTATGAATATTTGAATGATTTTCAGGTGGAGGGCATCGACTGGTTACCTGGTAGTCTTGGAGTGGCTTGAAAATGATGTTTCAAGGAGGTTCCGTGCTAGTTGAGAGCTCAAACGACATTTCTGGACAAACGACTGGTGGGAGAGCTTATGCCTATTGATTTTGTTTCATATATGGAGTTGCTTAGTACTCATAAGCACTAGTTACAAATGAAACAAACTCTCACTAGTTAGGGGAATACAAAAGTGATTAAGCATAAGTAATACCATTGATTGTAAACACATAGACTCTATATAACCCCTTAAAAAAGAAGTTTCTTAGTGCAATAACATCAAATTAGAAGAAGTTGTTACAGATTGTCAACAACGAACTGATACATATTTTTTAAAATGTGAGGCGGGAAGGGTTTTTATAGGTTGAGAGGGGGTAATGGTCAGTGGATGTGGGATGACGCCATGGGAGGGACACATGGCTAGATGGGATTGGATGATGATGGGGGACAGGTGGACAGGAGTGGGGGAAGACAAGTTATCGTTTTACCTGTCAAAATTGCATTGTCTTGAATTGGAACCGGCGGATTGGCCCAAATGGCGTGTGGTCCCCACCATCTTCTGGTGGGTAGGATAGCAGGAGTCTGGATCCCACGCTCACCCCCTCGAATGAATCTGGGTCATTGGATCGATGAGCCCACTGATTTGACTTTTCAACTCTGGGGGGGTATCGCTCATGCAAGTTACCCCCTCGAAATGATTCTGGGAGGTGGTCAAGCGTGGATGGACAACGATCCGCCTTGAAACCGCTTGACCTTTAACCGATGATCCAGGTGGATATTGGTGGTCACCCGCCTATTCCACTTGGGGCTCCACAATTGTCTATTTCAGTTTTTCAGTTTCGGCACAGTTTACTATTTTTAGCAGTTTTTCGGGTCCTAAACTTCCGGAGCCGTTTTGAGGCCCTAAACGACGTTTTTTGGGAGATCGTATGCCAAATTTACGCCCCTGGGAAGTTGAAACACCAATTTACCCAAACGGGGCCCATAGTTTTGGCGCTTCATCTCCTAGGGTTAGGGTTTTGGTTGTTTAGGATTTCCCATTGTTTCTAAATGATAAATAGGCCCTCGAGCCTCATTGTAACTGAGTTCAAAGGCCTGTAGCCGCCACATCTCTTCTCAGAGATAGCTACCAGCGCCCTAGCTAGTTTTATTTCCATTCTGTCTGTAAGCAAATTTCAGTTCTTTGATATTAATGAAATGAAGTGTTATTTCCGCTGCATCTCTGTCTTATGAAGTGTTATTTCCTCTGCATCTCTGTATTTATGTTTATATGTTTATTTTGTTGCGTTCCTGCATAAATCCGGATCAGTGGTATCAGAGGTGGTCTGCTTTTTCTCGATCCTTCTTTGCATGTCCCCAACGAGGTCGGGGTATAAGGAGCTAGGGCTCGATCTGGTGGAACCTTTGCAAGATCAACCTCGCAAACCTCGACGGACGCCCATGGGGGATGAAAAGAAAGATGAGGGAGCAGGAGATCCTATAAAAATATTGCTCGAGGAGGCCCTCGAAAAACAAAGGAACGCGATGATGGATAACTTTGCTCAGATCCTTCAACGGCTACCCACCGGCGGCGCATCTGCATCCAGCAGCCACTCTGGAGGCGCGACTCCTTTTAAGGTACAAGTAAATTTTGACATTCCCATATTTGAGGTTCAAATAGACGCAGATGCCATAGATAGATGGTTGAATCTATTAGAAGGATATTTCTCTGTTCATGACTTTTCAGACCGGGAGAAGATTATTTTTGCACTCCTCAAAGCTACCCCCCATGTTAAGGACTGGTGGGAAACCTACTGTGAGAACAAAGACCAGACAGAACCCTCTCTGTTCTCGACCGTACCAACTTGGAATTCTTTCCGAGACGCCGTCAAGGAACAGTACTATCCTGTGGGGAGCTATGAGGACAAGTACATACAATGGACCACGCTGCGACAACAAAGAGATCAAGATGTACATGAGCTGACGAATCTGTTCCATACCCTGCGCACAAAGTTGGGTATCAAAGATTCAGAGAAACATCTGGTGCTAAAGTATCGCAGCTGTCTGCACAAATACATTCAGGAAGAAATGGAGTTCCTTGACATCTCCTCGCTTGGTACGGCATACCGGTATGCTGCCAAGATTGAGCATAAATTCAAGCAGAAGAAGCGAGACTTTGGATCTGCGAATCAAAAGCAAGGGAAAGGTGCTTCCAAACCGCAGAACAAAGGACCAAGCCAAGGCATGGCGGCTAAAGACAACTCATCGAAGCCACAAGAAAAGAACAGCACTGCAAAGCCAAAGAAGGACACGGGAAAGTGGTGTGAGTTCCATAAGAGCTCCACTCACAACACAAGTGAGTGTCGGGCCAAGCAATCGCTAGTGGCCGAGATGAGGGCTTCTGAGTCAGATGCATGCTCCGACTTCGAATCAGAACCTGAAAAGGGGAATGAAAAAGGGAAACAGATTATTGATGCGGAGCCCAACGCCACTGTTGCCACTACAAAGGTCCAGAAGGAGGAACCGGAAGATCCAGAGGAGGAGGAACGTCTCTTCCACTCCCAAATGTGGGTAAAGGGCTCCCCTGTACAGTTCATTGTCGACAATGGGAGCCAAAAGAACCTCATTTCAGCAGACGCAGTGAAGCGGTTGGGCTTGCCGACCACAGCTCACCCACATCCATACACCATCGGGTGGCTTCACCAAGGACGAGATCTCCGCGTCAGCCAGCAGTGCCGCCTTCCCTATAGCATCAAACCCTTCACGGATGAGGTATTATGTGACGTTGCTCCTATTGATGTTTCTGATGTATTATTAGGACAACCATACTTGTGGAAGCGTCATGCTGTGTATGAGTCTCGACCTCGTGCTGTTATTATTACTTTGGGAAATAAGTTGTACGGGATACCAGAGGTACCACCTCCTACGACTATCTCTTTGGTTACTGCAAAACAATGTAGTAAGCTCATTTCCCAAACCAGGAAATTCGTTTTCCTGATGATCCGCCCCCAGGGCAAGAAGAAGGCTGTGGCCACGACCTCCAGACAGGGCCCCTCTGCACGACAACAACAAATGGATAAGGTCGTGGAGGAGTACGGGGACATCTTCACCTCACCCACAGGGGTTCCTCTGCACTGCCAGGTCAAGCACCCGATTGATCTGACCCCAGGTGCGCCACTACCCAATGGACCGATCTATCGACGCTCTGTTCTGAAAAATGATGAAATCAAGAGGCAGATTCAGGAGCTGTTGCAGAAAGGTCACATCAGACCAAGTTCATCGCCCTGTGGGAGCCCGATCGTGTTGGTATAGAAGAAGGATGGGACGTGGAGACTTTGTATTGACTATCGGGCGTTGAACAAGATCACTGTCCGGAATAGGTACCCAATCCCACGGATTGATGACCTTCTGGATCAACTCAAAGGTGCAAAATATTTCAGTAAGATTGACCTGAAGTCTGGGTATCACCAGGTACCAATTGAACCCTCCGATGTGTGGAAGACGACCTTCAAAGCCAAGGAAGGCCTTTTCGAATGGCTGGTCATGCCGTTTGGGTTGACGAATGCTCCCGCCACCTTCATGAGGATGATGGATGACATATTGCGGCCATTCACCAACTCATTTGTAGTGGTGTACTTAGATGATATTCTGATCTTCAGCCAGACTTGGGAAGAGCACCTTCACCACATCCGACAAGTCCTCCAAACACTGCGGCAACACAAGTTGTGTGCCAATTTGGAGAAGTGCACTTTTGGCATGACCCGGGTTCAATATCTGGGATACATTATTGATGAAAGGGGGGTGCATGCGGATCCAGCCAAGATCCAAGTCATTCGAGATTGGCCAGCCCCAACCACTATAACAGAGCTTCGCAGCTTTCTGGGTCTTGCTAATTTCTATCGGAGGTTCGTGTTGGGATTCTCTCATATCACTTGGCCCTTGAGTCAAGTCACCAAGGGAGAAGCGAGAGAAATTTTTTTTTGGTCGGAACCTCAACAGAAGGCGTTCACAGAACTGAAAAACTGCCTCTGTTCTGCCCCAGTGCTCACTTTACCAGACTTGCAACAGCCATTTGAGATCGAGACAGATGCCTCTGACTATGCTATTGGGGCGGTTCTTACTCAACAGGGACATCCAGTGGCATTTCACAGTGAGACATTGTCTGACACAGTTCGCAAGTACCCCACATATGACAAAGAAATGTACTCCATTGTGCAATATTGTCGACAATGGAAGCATTACATTTTGGGGAAGAAAACAATCATCCATCGATCCACGAGGCCTATGATTCTGTACGAGACACAAGGGAGTTGTAGATAAATCTGCATCGAAGTGGTCTACATATCTGCCAACAATTTCATTTGAACATCAAGTATAAGAAGAGGTAGCACCAATCATGTTGCCCGAGACTGCCTCAGTAGACCACCGTTTTAGCTCACCTTGTACTCAAAGCTTGTGGGCACGAGACTTACGATTGGCCGCTTCTCTGAGAGTGACCGGAATTCGACCAAACACAGAGGCACTCTGTGAAGTACGCAAGTTCCAAATTTTCACCTCCAGATGCACTTTTATGTCACATGGGACACCTTTGTGTTCCTTCAAGCGAGCGTGCCAAGATGATATGGGAAGCACACTACAGTCGAGTCGCTGGGCATTTCGGGGTCGAGAAAACAGTAGCAATACTACAGAAGTATTTCTATTGGCCGAACCTTCGAAAGGATGTCGAGAAGCACATCAGATCCTACATTGCTTGTGCCATTGCCAAACCGACCATCAAGAAGCAAGGCCTATATACTCCTCTACCTACCCCTAGTCGACCTTGGGAATCCATCTCCATGGATTACATGTCGGGCTTGCCTTCTACTAAGCAGGGAAATGACTGTGTTTTTGTGGTCGTCGACAGATTCTCGAAGATGGCCATTATGGCGGCCTGTAAGAAGAATATCACAGCAGAAGCCACTGCTAAACTCTTCTTTGAACGAATGTGGGTGCACTTTGGGATCCCACAGTCTATCATATCAGATCGGGATAGCAGGTTCCTCAGCACATTTTGGTCCAGCCTCTGGTCGATGTTGGATACCCAGCTCACCAAGTCCACAGCTTTCCATCCCCAAACAGATGGCCAGACAGAGGTCGTCAACAGAATGATTGTACACATTCTGCGCATGTACAATTCAAAGCATCCACGCACATGGGACGAGAGCCTTCCTTATGTACAACATAGTTATAATCGGGCTCTCCACAGTTCAATCGGCCATAGCCCCTTTCAGGTGGGCTTGGGATTCCAGCCACTATGCCCCATTGACGTAGCCATGCCATTTGCAGCTGCTCAGGCCAATTCAGCTCATGTCCAGTCTGAAGTTGACAAAGCCAGTAGCTTCATCGAGCGCATTCAACATATCCGCCAACAGGTTCATGATATATTGGACAGAGCCAATGCCAAGTACAAGCAACGCCATGATCAACACCGGGTGCCACACAACTTCCAGGTGGGCGACAGAGTATGGCTACATTTGCAGAAGGAGCGCCTCACTGGACCCCACCGCAAGCTTCGCCCGCTCCGATACGGGCCGTACACCATCACCAAGGCTGTAGAGAACAATGCATTCGAGCTCAGTATTCCACCATTCCTTGGTCTGCACCCAGTCTTCAATGTGGATCGCCTTCGTCCTTACTTCCCACCTCTACTGGACACCTCGGACATTGCGGAACAACTCACACCAACTGAGTTAAATCCAGACTGCATGGAACAGGCCACCACAGATTGCATCATGGACATGCAAATCAAGAACACTCGCCAGCAGAAGATCCAACTATATCGGGTTGTCAAAGCTGGCCAACTCCTGCACCAAGGAAAGTGGTTCACCAGGGACCAAGTTCAGCAGAAATTTCCTCATATCATGGAGGAACTTAACGCAATGGGGACCATTGCTTCCTAAGGGGGGAGGAATGATCCAGGTGGATATTGGTGGTCACCCGCCTATTCCACTTAGGGCTCCACAATTGTCTATTTCAGTTTTTCAGTTTCGGCACAGTTTACTATTTTTAGCAGTTTTTCGGGTCCTAAACTTCCGGAGCCGTTTTGAGGCCCTAAACGACGTTTTTTGGGAAAACGGAGGGCAACATGGGTCCATGGACCGATGTTGCCCATTCCGAATTTGTAGTCCTCGGATAGATCTTTCTAACGAGGTATGGTACGCGTCAAACGGAGATCGTATGCCAAAGTTACGCCCCTGGGAAGTTGAAACACCAATTTACCCAAAAGGGGCCCATAGTTTTGGCGCTTCATCTCCTAGGGTTAGGGTTTTGGCTGTTTAGGATTTCCCATTGTTTCTAAATGATAAATAGGCCCCTCGAGCCTCATTGTAACACGCTCGTAGGCTCGTAGCCGCCACATCTCTTCTCGAGATAGCTACCGCGCCCTAGCTAGTTTTATTTCCATTCTGTCTGTAAGAAAAATTCAGTTCGTTGATATTAATGAAATGAAGTGTTATTTCCGCTGCATCTCTGTATTTATGTTTATATGTTTATTTTGTTGCGTTCCTGCATAAATCCGGATCAACCGATAATGTGCGCTTGTAGAACAACTTCTCTCTACATTGTTCTGCTTACCTGATGGGGGTCCCGTGAGTGGTGTTTTTAACCTCAGACCTTCTGCCATTGCTCTAGGGCTTGAAATTTACCCCACTAGATGATTTAATTTATTATTTTACATAGGACCCTTGAATCTTATATCTCAACTTTCTTAGAATATCGGTGAAGCGCAACAACATTGGCTCCAGCTGGGGAAACTGTATTGCATACAATGCACTGATAACCTATAGATTAGTGACTTAATCATTGGGCATGAATACATTTCATTTAAAATTTCATAAAAAAAAAAGAAATAGTAGAAACTCAAAACAATGATGGTTATTTACAAATGGCTCACCGGTATTTACAGTGAGTGAGAGTGGAATATTTCAGTGCTGAAATTAGAACTTGATAAACTGCCCATTTACAGACATCCCAAGCACTTCACCCTCTAAATTTTCTAGCAAGAAGGTATTGTTCCCTTTTTCCTCAGCAATCCTAAAAGGTCTAAACCATAGAGGATCAAGTTTCCCATGCTTTCCTTTATCTTCCCTTCTGACATCCCATCTTAGTACTAAATCTCTAGGTTGTAGATACCTGCCTTTGGCCTTTTTGCCAAACAGGGACTTCATTTTTTCTTGATAATTGATCAGATTATGATTCACCTGTTCTCTCCTCTCTTGAAGTTCTACCGACTTATTTATCCTTCTAATCAAATCATTTGGTTCCTCCTAATATCTTTCAATATTCTAGCTACTGGCATAGCTAACTATATGGGGAAGATTGTAGCCTTTCCATAAACCAACTCAAAAGGGGATGTCCTAGTGGATCTCTTAGTGGTAACCCTATTGGCCCATAGTGAAAATTTTAGCTGAGAGTCTCAGTTCCTTTTATTTTCTGATGTTGTTTTCTTTAGAATCCTTACCAGGGTTTTATTGGAGGATTCAGCCAATCCATTTCCTTGTGGGTAGTAGGTGGTAGAATTGCCTACTATAATGTTGTATTTTTGGAAAAAATCAATAAATTTGGGTGACTTGAACACCTGATCATTGTCAATGACAACCTTACTTGGACAGCCAAACCTGGCAAGGATGTTTTCTTCCATGAACTTAATACCTACAATATCTGTTGTATTCCTGGCTAGGGATGCTTCTACCCACTTTGTGAAGTAATTAGTAGTTGTGAGTATCCACCTGTGTTGACCGTTGGAAGGTGGGTGTATTTCCCCAATGAAGTCTAACCCCCACTATCTGAGAGGTTCTTCAACAAAAAAAATGATTAGAGGAAAAGGTGCCAATTTTTTTTTTCGACAAACATTTGATACTTCTCACAGGCCCGAACATAAGTGTGTACCTCACCAAACAGTTTGGGCCAGTAAAAGTTTTGTTTGAGGATTTTGTGGGTTGTGGCCCTCCAATTATAATGTCCTCCACATACATAACTATGGAATTCATCAATCACTTTGTAGATTTCTTCTTCAACCAAACATAAAAGGAAAATCCCCATAGGATCCTTCGAATACAATTCACCATTTGAGATAAAAAATTTATGGGCTTGTAGCCTCAGAGCCATGTATTTAAATTTATCAAAATTATTGGGCACCTCAGAAAAAGTAGATAATGAGACATATTTTTATACCAGTGAGACACAATATACTTCATCTAGATTTTCAGGGCTAATTTTTCAATCCCTTGTTGTTGTTCCAATATTCCACTTTCTCCATCTTCTCCAACTAGTAAATTTATACCCAATGCTTGAAATTTTGCTTAAGACATAATTATAGCCAGCCCTTGCCCATTGATGAGCTTGGTAGGCTTGATATCCATGTCGCACTCCTAAATTTTAGCAATCCATTTCCCTCTTTTTCCCGCACTATCTCCCTGTACCATAATATCTTTCACAATTGTTGTAGGAACATAAGAAGTTATGTTTGATTGCAGGATATAGATTTTGAAGGCGTTCAGGCCTTTGACCAAGGCATAATCATGCTTGAAAATTTTATAATTTATCTCAACATCTCATAGCACCTGACTAAAAAATGTTATTGGTTGCTCATGCCCTTCATTATTTTTCTGCAATAAGACAACGGAGGCAAAGCAAATGAAAAAATGAAAAATGGTTTTAGATAGTCTGGGTTGAATAATACAAGATCTTCTACAAAAATATCTTTTAATTCTGGAGAATGATTCTCGGGACTCTACAGTTAATTTCACTTCCTTATCCTTCTTCAACATATTTTTAATTTATTTGACTATCTCAACATAATTTGGTATAAACCTCCATAAGAATTTGATTATGCCTAAGAAAACATGGATCTCTTTCTTATTTCTTGGTAATGGGATGTTGTTGATGGCTTTCACCCTCTTGGGATCAATCTTCACCCCCTATTTTTCCACGATGTGCCCTAAAGACTTTCCCTCACTTAGAGCAAACTAAGATTTCTTAGGATTTAATGACATGCCATATTTTTTTCATTTCTTAAAAGTGAGTTGTAGATGTTCAATATGTTCCTCATCTGTTTTTAAAAAATCTGTGATGTCATCTAGGTAAATTATCACAAACCTTTCATCTTCTCCCACAAATGCTATATCCATGGCTCTCTGGAAAGTGGCTCCTGCATTTATGAGTCTAAAAGGCATTCTGGGATACATAAATGTTCCCCAAGGCATGGTGAAAGCACTTTTCTTTTGATCTTCAGGGTGTACAAATACTTGATTGTATTCAGAAAAAAACGTCCATCATAGACATTCGGGAAAATCCTACCACCTTTTGCAGAATGTAGTCCATTTTAGGAAAAGGGTAATTATCTTTTAATGAGGCCTTGTTCAGATTCCTGAAGTCAAAACATAACCATATTCCTCCATTAATTTTTCTGATAGGGACTATATTTTCTACCTAGTCTGAATATCTCAAAGGTACAAGGATTTTGGGCTAGAGCAACTTCCTTACATCCTTTTCAATTGATAGGAGTAACAGAGGGTTGATTTTCCTAAGCTTATGTTTATATGGTTTCACCCCACCCTTCAAAGGGATCTTATGTTGAATAATAGTAGTATAAAAGTTTTTAAATAACCATAAGAACAAGAAAACACATCCATATAATTTCTGAAAAGGTTCAGATACCTTTTCTTGTGCTTATGAGGAACTCCTTTTGCTAACTTGATTATCCAAGGGTCTTGCTCTGTACCAATGTTACAGTCTTCCACCTGTTATTCAAGTTCATGCTCAGTTGGCTTGGCAGCCACATCATTTGGGTTTAATAATATTTCCAAGGGAACCAAACCTCTGGGTATAGTATTTCACTTCAACTAGAAAATTGTGTGCCCTGCGATGGTTTCTTATCAACTGGCCTGCTTTTCATCTATCACTTTCTCTTCCTCATCAATTACTGAATCTGAAAATTCTCCGACAACTTCCATGAAGCGTTTAATTTTCTCCTCATCTTCAAACAACTACCAATGTTTGACATTGTTTGGGACTGAAGGCTGGCATTTGATGCAGGGGCATAAGGCCCGAGAAAACACTTTGTATTTTAATAGACATAGGGGGGTCTCATGGTTTTAATTTCCTATGTAATTATTAGTAATTTGAACAAATCTAGTGAGAATTTGTAAATGTTCCCAAATCATTGGAGAACATGAGGGGAAGTCGATTCGCTAGCAATATGAAGAGGCAGTTCAAATTTAGGATAAAATTAGGACTTGAGAATTCCAAGAGTCTGTTGAGCGTTAAGGGAACTGAATCAATTTATTATTAATTTGTATAAATAAGCCTCAGAGGCATTAGGCTAAAGGGCTGGAGAGCTATGCAGGGTAGTGAGGATAGAAGGCCATTTGACTTTGAAAATCTGGCTAAAGATGAGAATGTTGTTGTGTTTGATTTCATATGAATGAAGGAAATTGGTTCTGAGATATATGTATTCTATGATTGAATTTTGTGTGATGAATGTTTGAATTTCTGTGAATGGCTTTCAATTTCAATAAGAATTTGGGTTTTAAGAAACTTACAGTACATTGGGTAGATGAACAATATTCTGATTCAAACAATGAGTTCGAACCAGTGCCAAATTAGAGGCAGATGGAATGGTTATTTAACTGTAAATAGAGGGGCAATTTTCCGTTCATCATAATTGTATTATATATTGATAAAGAGCCAAGCGCAGCCTTTGAATGAGAATTGATAATGAATCTCAATGAAATTGGGTTAGTGAAATGGTGGTTCTGCATGCCATTGATAGATAAATGAAGTTGAAAGGGTAAGTGTAGAACACTTCATGATCATTCCATGTGTAGAATAAATATTGGAGGAGATTTGATTACAACCTCCGCTATACATAAACCGGCATAGCAAGACCTGGGGTTTTGTCTGGGTTTTATAACGCCTATTCAGATTTTTGAATCAAATCATCGTAGGATGAATTCGATGGTCTTGATTTACGAATTATGCAGAATGGCGAAGGAGCGATCTTGCATTGGTTGATTTCCCGTGAGGTTGGAAGGATTGATGAAGTTCAATTCAATTTCAAACCGTGCTATTAAGTTGCACACAAAGGAGGAAGGATTGATTTGAGTAAATTGATATCGATCTCGTATCATCTAGGATGCATGGGAACTGACAGAATAGAGAGAACCAGTCAGGCTTTGCATGCGTGCTAAAAGGGGTCGAATAATAGATTATTAACAGAGGCAAGATTTACAAGGAATGGCACCATAAAACCCGTGAACTGAAGGCGTAGAAGGTGAAGGATTGGAACGAAAATTAATGTGGTTGTGTGGACTGGAATCGGAGCAATGGAACCCTGAGGAACAACATAGAAACCGTGAAGCAGTTTTGAAGAACAAACCAACAGTCTCGCAAAGTTTCAAACTGGTAAGTAGAATTGCTGGAAAAAACGCGATATTGGTCTTTGAATGACGCGTGGCGGAAGTGGTATTCTAAAACAACGAATTTCACAAAATTTTGAAGTGATAACATTTGGGAGTTAAAAATTGCGATATCTGTTCGATAATACTTGTCAACAGATCGACAGCATTCACATCAGGAGATGCACGGTGGTTAAATCAAGGTATGTTTGCATTCTATTGTGGAACCCTGAACATTAGTTGCGTTGGCATTTTGGTCAAAGTTTATATTAGAAAATCATCATAGGAGCGCATATTCGGAGGTTTCTAAAGGCAAGTCCCAAGAGTTATTGCAATTAAGTATGCGTTGATCTATGTTTAACCTAAGTGTGCATCTCGAATAGATATTAATGTCTAGGATTGATGGACGGAAGAAAGACGAATACATTTAGAAAAGGTTATACAATAAGGTTGGCTTTTGGTCTTATTCCAAAGTTTCAAAAACTTTTAACATTGGTTGATACGCATTGATTATTCAACTTGAATAATAAAGCTGTAGGCCATCTCATTTAGTTTAAACACAAAAGCCTTTGTATGGATGATTGTGGGGTGAAGTGCATAAGAATTGAGGAGTCATTAATTAAATGAACATGAACTATGGTTTACAAGAGATGGTGAAAAGTGAGTGGGCCATTGTATTGAAGCTTAGTGCGAAGGCAATTCTTGCATAATTGAATGAAGGGTGTATATATATATATGATGGTGCTGGACCGTATGGCTACTTTCAACCATTGAACCTATTGAAGAAGCTTCCATGCATGTTTGTCAATTTGGGGATTAATTGAAATATAAGGTTGTACAATTAAATTGTTGGATAAGAGATTATAGTTGGGTGCGTCCACTTTCAAGCAAGGTGGATATTTCGGTTTTATAGCCATAAGAGAAATTTAATTTAATATCTCAAATCTCAGATTTGAGATATTAAAACTTCCAAATTTATTTGTTTAAATTGCCAGTCAGAAACAAAATATTGAATTGCCAGATTGGGAAATTGTGTTGGATAGAAAATTGGGGATGCATTTGTATATGCATGAGAGGCTATGAAAATGTGGGTTAAGTAGGGGTAACCCCGCTATCATGTGGTCTCGGAGCTAGAATAGAAATAGCTCGTTTGAAAGTTTAATTTTTGAAATACATATGTGCTGAAGGTAGTAAGAAAATTTGAAGTTTTAAATCTGTTTAAAAGAAATTACAAAGTTGAAAATGTGTACAGTGAAGGTATTCAGATTGCAGAATTTGAAGTTGAAGGAAAAGTGCTTTGAAGATTTTCAAGGTGATGTGCAGGTGATGACAAGGTGATCAGATTTAAATCTGACAGGACAATGTGCATTGCAGCAGAGCATTGGGAGAAATTGGAGAAAAAATTGCAATGGGTGTTGAACAGACTCTGAAGGTGAGGTATTTTTAATTTTGTTTGAAGATATTGTTTGCAGAATGCAGATTGCAGGCAATTGAGGAGCACCTCAGCTAGAAGATCACAACTTTGAAAAGCAGTGATGAAGGAAGCCAGTGAAGGTCTCTGAAGAGAAAGGAATGTGTGGCAGAACCTTGAGAATTCCCAACAGAGGTTGGATGAAAGAAGAACATATGTGTTCTTTAAAAGTTGCAGAGTGAAGCCTAAAGATAGCATAAGAGAGTGCTCATAAGGTTCCAGTAGAAGGGGACTAGTACTTGCCAAAAGCCCAGATCTGAAGGAAAGGATTGGTGAGGTAAGTTGCAGCAAGAGAGCTTGTTGTTTGATGCAGGAGCATCAAGGGTATTTTTTACTTGTAAATATGTTAGAAAAGGGGGTGTGACAATTTTTAATATTTTATTTAATTAATTTGTTATTTTAAATAAAATAGGAGAAAATGAGGATTTTGTAAATTTGGGTAGTTAAGGATATAAAGGGATAAGATTCTAGATGATAGGATTTGTTGAGATATTTTAGTGGTATTGAGATATTAAGGGGATTGAGCATTAAATTAGATTATTTTTAAAATTGTATAAATAGGAGGGGGTTTTGAGAGAAAAACACATTGAGATTGTGAGTGTGTGTGTGTAGAGAGTGAGAGGTTTTCTGCTTGGATGCCTTCGGGTAGTTTGTAAGGGCCACAGATTATGAATATCAGGCCAAACAAGAATTTGTAAGTCATTGTTTTGTTTCAGGATTATATATATATGTTAATTGGAATTATATATATTGGTTGTTCTTGTTAAATTCTGAAACTGGGAGTTGAGTTATACATATTTGAATGGGATGTGTTATTGAATTCAAAGACAGTTGAAAGACTCGAATTTTGTATGGGTTTGAATGTTTGAATTGAATAATCGATGCCAGATTTTGTAAACAATACAAAATTGATGAATGTGAATGTGTTAAGGTTTCAATATCATAACAGCCATAACCATTTATCTGTTGATGAGTTCATAGCAGTTGGCGGGACAGTTTTAAAGGATCGATCTTTGTGTATAAAGTTTTCCACAGTGAATTGACCATTTGTAATAAATGCATTACAATCTGGCAAGTGGTAAATTGAAGCAATGGGAAGGGCGCAATTCTTGTTGTAACTCTAGAAATATATACATAAAGGGTTATTGAAATCCGATTGAAGGAATCAATATTGAATCTGGGTTTTACAGGAATTACTAATGTCTGAGGGACGCGGTAAATTAATGTCTGAATTTGAGGGTATACTGAATTATATGTTGCTGGAATCGATTCCTTAGTGGCACCAATTAAGAACCTCCATTCGATTTAGAATGTTGTTGATGAGTTTAAAGTCGATTTAAAAGTCTGGGGTTAAACCAATTTTAAAATCCACGTAATTCAATTTCAGAGGAAATCGAATTCTAGTTTTGAAGTAACAGTCGAAGATTGAGTCAGCGTTGGATATTAAATGCAGGTATGAGCCAGCATCATTTTCTAATTTAAATGACAATGTTGAATATGTATGAGTCTGCGTTGAATTCAGACTGATGCCAGAAGCGTGGATGAATGGTCCGATATGAGGAAAACGTAGAGACATCAATTCTGGGTTTTGAACCATTTTTGATAGATGTAAACTTATATACCACAGCAAAGCCGTGCTGACAGTGGTATGATAAATAGGTATGTTTTATTTTGACGGAATAATAACAGTCTTTTGAAATAAGATAACTCTCATGAATCGAATGGTTCGATTGCTAGTGATATCCAGAATATGAAGGCGTGGTCCAGAGATTATTGCAGGAATTCGAACGGGTAAGATATGATGGTGTTTTCATGAAGTTATAATGCATGAAAATGATATATGACTGCCAGATTCAGTCTTAACACATGGGCGCCTTTGTTTATAGAATTTGTTTGAAAATCTGTATTAAAATTCATATGTGAAAGTTGGGAACAAATGCTGAAATGAAATGAAGACTTCGTGAGGTAAGG
The DNA here is from genome assembly GCA_034641835.2 of Pinus albicaulis. Lineage (NCBI taxonomy): Eukaryota > Viridiplantae > Streptophyta > Pinopsida > Pinales > Pinaceae > Pinus > Pinus albicaulis. The sequence continues at coordinate 20,991,723 of CM076573.1, forward strand.
AAACCTGTGGTTGAATGTTCTGAGATGTTAATTGCGCAGTTTAATTATATAAGCAGAATTACGCTGGAAAGGTCGATGAGCAGTGCTTTTAGTTTAAGGGAAAGTTTTAGATTGAGATTTCCACATGGACTAACACATATGAAACCCTCGTAAGCCGGTTGGATGTTTGAGATTTGAATCAAATATGTTTAAAGTCAATGGTCAAACATATGAGAATTCAGCGCGTAATTAAATGAAAAACATTGGGGTTTGAATTATATAAGTGAGCTTGGGTTGGAAACTAGAATGAAATTGATGGTTGGTTAAAGTCTGTATGAGACTTTTTATAAGGAATTTTAATGCTATTTGAAACCTTGAAAAGGGAGTTTGCTTGATTTGATTCTTGAACCATATGCTGAAGATAGTTTCCGCATTCAAATGATAACTTGTGAATTGAAAGATAAGCTTCCGCATAATAGTTGAGATTGCCAGTGGGTGAAAATTGTCCTAGATTGAAGCTTTATTGGGCGGTTATGATGATGCATTTGTATATGCATAAAATGGAGAAAGATACTGGGGTTTGCAGGCCCTACCTGCATGATTTTTGGTATCAGAGCCTGGCTCTGTTGAAATAGAAGATATTTGTTTTTTTGAATGAGGATAGAAGGTTTTGTTGAAAACTGAAATGTATTTTTGACTGTATGATGAATGATGAAAGGAAGATCAGAGTTTTAAATTTGATGTGCAAGCTACACAAATGTAGTGAACAGATTTGCAGAAGCAAAAGGAGGAAAAGATCATGCAAGATCTTAAGAGGTGAGATGATTTTTTTGATTTGAAATTTGTAAATGAAGTTTATGGTTGCAGAGAAGATGATGGCAGTGAACCTGACATTGAATGAAAGACTGGATAGGCAGGACAATTACAGTGTCCTGAAGAAGAAGGTGAGTTGAATAGATAGCCCAGAGAGAGAGTAGAGGAAAGTGCTCAAAAGGTTCTAGAGGCAGTGAACCAAGTACTTACCAAAAGACTGAGTGAGGAGAGCTTGGTGAGGTAAGTGGCAGCAGAAGAGATTGATGTCGTAGAGGCTAGTGCAACTCATGGTGAGTGAAAAACTCATGGAGAAGATGATCATGGAAGATCAGAGAAGAGGTTTAGAGGAATGCCATAGAGATGAGATGACTGCAGAAGTTCGAGAAAGAGAGATTGCAGTAATGAAGGTACAATTGCAGGTATTAGAAGAATGGCTGCAAGAGCAAGAAGATTAGAATAGAAAATGGATCTTTCCACTGAAGGGAAAGAGAGTGACGGTGACAATTGCGAGGAGGTCGAGGTAAATCAGGATTGCTCATGGAAAAAGAACTTAGAGTTATCGAGCTGTGGATGGAATTTGAAGTATCTACACGTTGCATTTGTTCAATGAAGTACTAAGATTGAAAAGTCTTGCGCTTTTGCACACAAGTTGTGTATGTTTGCAGTACGCATGTGAAGATGAGCAAGCTTTAGAGTTTGTTCAGAGAGAGAATTGAATCTCGAAGGTCAGGTTCGATCGATGTCGAGATGCTGAAGATCTCGTGAGGCAATGAAGACGAAGGAGTCTAATTAGGATGATGGTGCAGAGAGAGAAGGACCAGCTGATGATTGGTCACGAGCTGGTGAAGGTATGGAAAATTATGTAAAGTTTCCGAGTTCTACTCCTAATGAAATTGTTGAGTTGTATAGGAAACTAGATCTTCAGAGAAGAGAATTGGAGAGACAGAGGACTTATGTGCAGGATAATTTGCTGAGGAAGCAAGGTAGGAAAGTTTTCATGAAGGAAAGTCATGGAGCAGAGGATGGTAAGAAGGCGAGACTAGCTGACAGTCTCATGGTGAATGCAAATTAGCATACTGATGTGCTGACAGAGGAGTTGGAAAGGAAATCAGAGTAGCATACTGAAGTGTTGCCAGAGAAAGCTGAGGAAAAAGCCAGTGAAGATTTTCTGAGTCCTGAAGAAGACTTGGAGCTGCAGAGAGAAAACTTGATGACTGAATCGACAAGTGAGTGTTATGATGCTGACAATTTGATTGTGTTTACAGATGATGTAGAAGACAGTTCATCATTTGGGATTGTCTTGGAAGAAGAAGAACTGTTGCAGGTAGAGGATGAGACAGTCATGTCTCATAAGCAGAGGCTTGTTACCGTGGGTGACAAGAAAGAGTTGGCTTGTCTGGATAGCCAAGAAACGACTGGTGGACAAAATTTTGGAGCTGCTACAATGATAGAGGATGAAGCTACAGTGTTTTCAAAACTTGATTGGATTGCCAGAATCAATCAAGATGATGATGGACAATTACTGAAGATTGTCGAAGGGGTAGATGAAGATTATGCTGGAGTTAATTTGCAGCATGTTGATGAAATGCTGAAATGTTTGCTGGAGACATTTGAACCAGAGAAAAAAGTTGCAGATAAAATAGAAGCAGATGACGCGCAAAATAATGTTGCAAAGGGACAGGAAGTTTGGGAGGTCGCAACATTCATAGTGATAGCTAGAGCAACATGTGAGGCAACATTTATAGTAGCAGCAGCAGAAAAGGTGCAAAACAGCAGTAAGGGTGAAAAGAAAGCGATCAAAACAAGTGAAGAACAAGCAAGAATGAGAGTTCAGCAATCAAGAGATGGAGACAATCAGCAGACAGAGGATATACTGGGCAGAGAAATTGAGTTGATAAGGAGGTTAATGATAAAAACATCCCAAAGAAAGACAGTAGCAAGAAAGAAAAGGAGTGACAACAAGAGGAAGACTGTAGCAGATCTTGAAGGCAAAGCAAGTAGAGCACTACAGCACAAAATATGGAAACCTGGAAGACAACACAGGACAAACAATGAAAAGAAGCAATTGACATCAAGCAAGGAAAGATTAGCAAAGATGTACCTGGGATTCACCCTTGGATAATTATCCGTAATTTACATGGTATGGCTCTTAATTTTCTAGCATAGGAGTTCACGCAGAGCATCAAGGGTATTTTTTACTTGTAAATATGTTAGAAAAGGGGGTGTGACAATTTTTAATATTTTATTTAATTAATTTGTTATTTTAAATAAAATAGGAGAAAATGAGGATTTTGTAATTTGGGGAAAGTATGATATAAAGGTATAAGATTTTCAGATGATAGAATTTGTTGAGATATTTTAGTGGTATTGAGATATTAAGGGGATTGAGCATTAAATTAGATTATTTTTAAAATTGTATAAATAGGAGGGGGTTTTGAGAGAAAAACACATTGAGATTGTGAGTGTGTGTGTGTAGAGAGTGAGAGGTTTTTTGCTTGGATGCCTTTGGGCAGTTTGTAAGGGCCACAGATTATGAATATCAGGCCAAACAAGAATTTGTAAGTCATTGTTTTGTTTCAGGATTATATATATATATGTTAATTGGAATTATATATATTGGTTGTTCTTGTTAAATTCTGAAACTGGGAGTTGAGTTATACATATTTGAATGGGATGTGTTATTGAATTCAAAGACAGTTGAAAGACTCGAATTTTGTATGGGTTTGAATGTTTGGTTTGAATAATCGATGCCAGATTTTGTAAACAATACAAAATTGATGAATGTGAATGTGTTAAGGTTTCAATATCATAACAGCCATAACCATTTATCTGTTGATGAGTTCATAGCAGATGGAGGGACAGTTTTAAAGGATCGATCTTTGTGTATAAATTTTTCCACAGTGAATTGACCATTTGTAATAAATGCATTACAATCTGGCAAGTGGTGAATTGAAGCAATGGGAAGGGCGCAATTCTTGTTGTAACTCTGGAAATATATACATAAAGGGTTATTGAAATCCGATTGAAGGAATCAATATTGAATCTGGGTTTTACAGGAATTACTAATGTCTGAGGGACGCGGTAAATTAATGTCTGAATTTGAGGGTATACTGAATTATATGTTGCTGGAATCGATTCCTTAGTGGCACCAATTAAGAACCTCCATTCGATTTAGAATGATGTTGATGAGTTTAAAGTCGATTTAAAAGTCTGGGGTTAACCAATTTTAAAATCCGCGTAATTCAATTTCAGAAGAAATCGAATTCCAGTTTTGAAGTAACAGTCGAAGATTGAATCGGCGTTGGATATTAAATGCAGGTATGAGCCAGCATCATTTTCTAATTTAAATGACAGTGTTGAATATGTATGAGTCTGCGTTGAATTCAGACTGATGCCAGAAGCGTGGATGAATGGTCCGATATGAGGAAAACGTAGAGACATCAATTCTGGGTTTTGAACCATTTTTGATAGATGTAAACTTATATACCACAGCAAAGCCGTGCTGACAGTGGTATGATAAACAGGTGTGTTTGATTTTGACGGAATAATTACAGTCTTTTGAAATAAGATAACTCTCATGAATCGAATGGTTCGATTGCTAGTGAGATCCAGAATCTGAAGGCGTGGTCCAGAGATTATTGCAGGAATTCGAACGGGTAAGATATGATGGTGTTTTCATGAAGTTATAATGCATGAAAATGATATATGACTGCCAGATTCAGTCTTAACACATGGGCGCCTTTGTTTAGAGAATTTGTTTGAAAATCTAGTTGGGAACAAATGCTGAAATGAAATGAAGACTTCGTGAGGTAAGGAAACCTGTGGTTGAATGTTCTGAGATGTTAATTGCGCAGTTTAATTATATAAGCAGAGTTACGTTGGAAAGGTCGATGAGCAGTGCTTTGAGTTTAAGGGAAAGTTTTAGATTGAGATTTCCACATGGACTAACACATATGAAACCCTCGTAAGCCAGTTGGATGTTTGAGATTTGAATCAAATATGTTTAAAGTCAATGGTCAAACATATGAGAATTCAGCGCGTAATTAAATGAAAAACATTGGGGTTTGAATTATATAAGTGAGCTTGGGTCGGAAACTAGAATGAAATTGATGGTTGGTTAAAGTCTGTATGAGACTTTTTATAAGGAATTTTAATGCTATTTGAAACCTTGAGAAAAGGAGTTTGCTTGATTTAATTTTTGAACCATATGCCGAAGATATGTTTCCGCATCCAAATGATAATCCCCGTGGGAATTGAAAGATAAGCTCTCGCATAATAGTTGAGATTGCTGGCAGAAAATTGTCCTATATTGAAGCTTTAAGTCCTTTTATTGGGCTATGATGATTCATTTGTATATGCATAAAATGGAGAAAGATACTCGGGTTTGCAAGCCCACTGCATGATTTTGTACGTAGCCCGTTCGTTGAAATAGAAGATATTTGTTTTTTTGAATGGTGATAGAAGGCTTCGTTGAAAATCCAAATGCATTTTCGATCGTATGATGAATGATGAAAGGAAGATCAGAGTTTTAAATTTGATATGAAAACTACACAAGTGAACAGGATTGCAGGGAGGAAAAGATCATGGAAGATCTTAAGAGGTGAGATGATTTTTCAGATTTGAAATTTGTAAATGAAGTTTATGGTTGCAGAGAAGATGGCATTGAACCCGACATTCAGCTAAAGGCTGGATAAGGAGGACACTTGCAGTGTCTTGAAGAAGAAGGTGAGTTGAAGAGATAGCCTAGAGAGAGAGCAGAAGAGAGTGCTCAAGGGTTCCAGAGGCAGTGAACCAAGTACTTACCAAAAGACTGAGTGAGGAGAGCTTGGTGAGGTAAGTGGCGGCGAGACAGGAGAGCTTGTTGCAGAGGCTAGTGCAACTCATGGTAAGTGAGAAGATGATCATGGAGGATCATAGAAGAGGTTCAGAAGAATGCCACAGAAGTGAGATGACTGATGAAGTTAGAGAAAGAGAGATTGCAGTGATAAAGGTACAATTGTAGGTACTGGAAGAATGGCTGCAAGAGCAGGAAAATCAGAATAGAGGTTGGATCTTTCCACTGAAGGGAAAGAGAGTGATTTGGCGACAATTGTAGAGGAGGTTGAGGCAAATTGTGATTGCCTTGTTGAAAAAGGAACTTAGAGTTCTCGAGCCAGAGATGGAATTGAAGGAAGCAGTCAAGACTGAAAATTCTTGCAGTTTTAAAACTAATAAGTTGTGTATGTTTGCAGGTACAGTACAGGGAGATGAGCAAGCTTTAGAGTTTGTTCAGGAGAGAGAATTGATTCTGAAGGTTGTTCAGATCGATGCTGAGATAGCAAGATCTCAGGATGAGATGAAGACGAAGGAGTCTAATCAAAGCATTGGTGCAGAGAGAGAAGGACCAGCTGATGATTGGTCGAAAGTTGGCGAAGGTATGGAAAATCGTGTGAAGTTTCCAAGTTCTACTCCTAATGAAGTTGTTGAATTGTATAGGAAACTAGATCTCCAGAGAAGAGAATTGGAGAGACAGAGGACTTATATGCAGGATAATTTGCTGAGGAAGCAAGGCAGGAAAGTTTTCATGAAGGATAGTCATGAAGCAGAGGATGGTAAGAAGGCGAGACTAGCTGACAGTCTCATGGTGAATGAAAATCAGCATACTGATGTGCTGACAGAGAAGTTGGAAAGGAACTCAGAGCAGCATACTGAAGTGTTGCCAGAGAAAGCTGAGGAGAAAACTAGTGAAGATTTTCTGAGTCGTGAAGAAGACTTGGAGCTGCAGAGAGAAAACTTGGTGACTGAATCGACAAGTGAGACCAGTGGGTCTTGTGATTTTGATGCTGACAATTTGATTGTGTTTACAGGTGAGAAAGAAGACAGTCCATCATTTGGAATTGTCTTGGAAGAAGAAGAATTGTTGCAGGTAGTGGATGAGACAGTCATGTCTCATATGCAGAAGCTTGTTACCATGAGTGACAAGAAAGAGTTGGCTTGTTTGTATAGCCAAGAGAAGATTGGTGGACAAAATTTTGGAGCTGCTACAGTGTTAGAGGATGAGGCTACAGTGTTTGCAAAACTTGATTTGATTGCCAAAATCAATCAAAATGATGATGGACAATTACTGAATATTGTCAAAGAGGAAGATGGAGATTATGCTGGAGTTAATTTGCAACATGTTGATGAAATGCTTGAGGAGAAAGGGCTGAAATGTTTGCTAGAACCAGAGAAAGAAATTGCAGATGGAATTACAGGTGACGAGCAAAGGAATGTTGCAGAGGGACAGGAAGTTTGGGAGACCGCAACATGTGGAGCAACATCCATAGTGACAGCTAGAGCAACATGTGAGGCGACATTTATAGTAGCAGCAGCAGAAAAGGTGGAAAACAGTAGTAAGAGCGAAAAGGAAGCGATCAAAACAAGTGAAGAACAAGCAAGAATGAGAGTTCAGCAATCAAGAGATGGAAACAATCAGCAAACAGAGGATATACTGGACAGAGAAATTGAGTTGATAAGGAGGTTAATGATGAAAATGTCTCAGAGAAAGACAGTAGCAAGAAAGAAAAGGAGTGACAACAAGAGGAAGACAGTAGCAGATCTTGAAGGCAGAGCAAGTGGAGCATTACAACACAAAATATGGAAACCTCGAGGACAACAGCAGATAACAACAGTAGTAAAGCAATTGACAAGCAAGGAAAGATTACAAAATAAAATTTGGGATCCAGGAGGAAATAATTATCCAGAATTATGACCAGGTGGTCATGAATTTTCTTACATGGGGAGTCTGATGCAGGAGCATCAAGGGCATTTTTTACTTGTAAATATGTTAGAAAAGGGGTGTGACAATTTTTAATATTTTATTTAATTAATTTGTTATTTTTTATAAAATAGGACAAAATGAGGATTTTGTAAATATCCTCTTAATTAATAAAAGGATATGAGAGAATTTGGGTAGTTAAGGATATAAAGGGATAAGATTCTAGATGATAGGATTTGTTGAGATATTTTAGTGGTATTGAGATATTAAGGGGATTGAGCATTAAATTAGATCATTTTTAAATTTGTATAAATAGGAGGGGGTTTTGAGAGAAAAACACATTGAGATTGTGTGTGTGTAGAGAGTGAGAGGTTTTCTGCTTGGTTGCCTTCGGGCAGTTTGTAAGGGCCACAAATTATGAATATCAGGCCAAACAAGAATTTGTAAGTCATTGTTTTGTTTCAAGATTATATATATATGTTAATTGGAATTATATATATTGGTTGTTCTTGTTAAATTCTGAAACGGGGAGTTGAGTTATACATATTTGAATGGGATGTGTTATTGAATTCAAAGACAGTTGAAAGACTCGAATTTTGTATGGGTTTGAATGTTTGATTTGAATAATCGATGCCAAATTTTGTAAACAATACAAAATTGATGAATGTGAATGTGTTAAGGTTTCAATATCATAACAGCCATAACTATTTATCTGTTGATGAGTTCATAGCAGATGGAGGGACAATTTTAAAGGATTGATCTTTGTGTATAAATTTTTCTACAGTGAATTGACCATTTGTAATAAACGCATTACAATCTGGCAAGTGGTGAATTGAAGTAATGGGAAGGGCGCAATTCTTGTTGTAACTCTGGAAATATATACATAAAGGGTTATTGAAATCCGATTGAAGGAATTAATATTGAATCTGGGTTTTACAGGAATTACTAATGTCTGAGGGACGCGGTAAATTAATGTCTGAATTTGAGGGTATACTGAATTATATGTTGCTGGAATCGATTCCTTAGTGGCACCAATTAAGAACTTCCATTCGATTTAGAATGCTGTTGATGAGTTTAAAGTCGATTTAAAAGTGTGGAGTTAAACCAATTTTAAAATCCACGTAATTCAATTTCAGAAGAAATCGAATTCCAGTTTTGAAGTAACAGTCGAAGATTGAGTCAGTGTTGGATATTAAATGCAGGTATGAGCCAGCATCATTTTCTAATTTAAATGACAGTGTTGAATATGTATGAGTCTGCGTTGAATTCAGACTGATGCCAGAAGCGTGGATGAATGGTCCGATATGAGGAAAACGTAGAGACATCAATTCTGGGTTTTGAACCATTTTTGATAGATGTAAACTTATATACCACAGCAAAGCCGTGCTGACAGTGGTATGATAAACAGGTATGTTTTATTTTGACGTAATAATAACAGTCTTTTGAAATAAGATAACTCTCATGAATCGAATGGTTCGATTGCTAGTGAGATCCAGAATCTGAAGGCGTGGTCCAGAGATTATTGCAGGAATTCGAACAGGTAAGATATGATGGTGTTTTCATGAAGTTATAATGCATGAAAATGATATATGACTGCCAGATTCAGTCTTAACACATGGGCGCCTTTGTTTATAGAATTTGTTTGAAAATCTGTATTAAAAATCATATGTGAAAGTTGGGAACAAATGCTGAAATGAAATGAAGACTTCGTGAGGTAAGGAAACCTGTGGTTGAATGTTCTGAGATGTTAATTGCGCATTTTAATTATATAAGAAGAATTACGCTGGAAAGGTCGATGAGCAGTGCTTTGAGTTTAAGGGAAAGTTTTAGATTGAGATTTCCACATGGACTAACACATATGAAACCCTCGTAAGCCGGTTGGATGTTTGAGATTTGAATCAAATATGTTTAAAGTCAATGGTCAAACATATGAGAATTCAGCGCGTAATTAAATGAAAAACATTGGGGTTTGAATTATATAAGTGAGCTTGGGTTGGAAACTAGAATGAAATTGATGGTTGGTTAAAGTCTGTATGAGACTTTTTATAAGGAATTTTAATGCTATTTGAAACCTTGAAAAGGGAGTTTGCTTGATTTGATTCTTGAACCATATGCTGAAGATAGTTTCCGCATTCAAATGATAACTTGTGAATTGAAAGATAAGCTTCCGCATAATAGTTGAGATTGCCAGTGGGTGAAAATTGTCTTAGATTGAAGCTTTATTGGGCGGTTATGATGATGCATTTGTATATGCATAAAATGGAGAAAGATACTGGGGTTTGCAGGCCCTACCTGCATCACGGAGAGAGCCCTCTCCTGACCTTGTAGGGCTAGCTACAAGGCTGAGCATGGTTTAAAGGTTACCCTGATTTACCTTCCTTCAGCCTGAGGTCCAGATCAGGTGATAACAGACATCATCATGTGACTAACAAGCAGGTCGTGTACTTCCAGAAGGATCACTGACTCCATGGCGACCATGATCCGATGGGGTGGCACCATTAGAAGCATCATCATCACCATCCTCATCATCGTGATCATGATCATCACCCTCATCATCATCATGATCACTCTCATCATCTGATGGATGTGTTGTTGCATGATGCCCTACAACCCTCATCGCTGCCAGTAAAATACTAGCTCTAATGACATGCTGCATTAGAGACATCAAATACCATAAACAGGTCCTGTATATATCCATGAACATCGGATCTATGCTGATATCTCAAGGCCTCGCAGGGTAGACTCCCTTCCAAACCAAAATTATGGCCAATCTATCACAGTAGTCCATATGACATCGCATAGCGGGCCTTTGCCCCTGGATGCCCACGTCCCCCTGAACATGTGCCTCACCCTCAACCTCTTAGGCCTCGCCCATCTCCTCATCTCCTCCATCGGACGGTGGGGGAGGAGGCATGTCCCAATCATATGAGTTGATGTATACAAAATATATAGTACACAAAAATAATTAGACAATTTCATTAAAAAATTTAATAAAACAAGTTAAAGAACGTGCTAAAATAAATTTTATTCTAATTCATTAAAACAAGAAAATGAAATTAGATTAATTAAAAAAAACACTAATATTACCTCTATCATCTGGACGCTCATCCGCAGTGAAGAAGATATTGGGACACCCTCTCCAATCAATCCCCACGTACGGATACCCCAACATGACAAACACATGTTCATCCACTCTAGCTTGTAGCTCTAGTACCTCATCCGAAATCATGGCTGGAAACTCCGACATGCCCCTCTTTGGCATCATCTTCCCCCACATGCGCATCTGAGCCTCAATGATCAACCTAGGAGGGCAACAATCAAATGTAGGCCTTGTCTTCGTAAACCTTTCAAAAAATCTCCAAAGAAAAAGGGAAGGTCTCCCTCCCCTGTCTCGACAACGCATGACATATATCTAAAGCCATGTAAAAATGCTTAAAAAATGGTAGACCATCTGATGCAACATTCGGATTTATGCAGGAACACAATAAAATACAGAAATAGACATAAACACATAGATGCAGCGGAAATAATGCTTCATTTCATTAATATCAAATAACATAAATATGCTTACATACATAATGGAAATCAAGTAGCTAAGGCACTGGTAGCTTGTCTCTGAGAAGAGATGTGGCGGCTACATGCCTCTGAATTGTGTTACAATGAGGCTCAAGGGCCTATTTATTATTGAGAATAAATGGAAAACTCTAAACGTCCAAAAACCTAACCCTAGGAGATGAAGCTCCAAAACTATGGACCCCGTTTGGGTAAATTGGTGTTTCAACTTCCTGGGGTCGTAACTTTGGCATAATATCTCTGTTTGACGCACATGATACATCGTTAGAAAGATCTATCCGAGGACTACAGCTGCTGGCCATGAATATCGATTCTAGAACAAAACCATGTTCTTGGGACGAAATCATCTTCATCGGAGGCGTGATGCCCAAAAAACGTTGTTTAGGGCCTCAAAATGGCTCTGGAAGTTCAGGACTCGAAAAACTGCTAAAAATAGTAAGTTGTGCTGAAACTGAAAAACTAAAAGAATTGATGGTGGCGTTTCAAATGGAATAGGTGGGCGGCCACCAATATCCACTTGGATCATTAGGGTCCCAAAACGGCTTCGGGAGTGCAGGACCCGAAAACCTGCTAAAAATAGTAAGTTGTGCTGAAAGTGAAAAGCTGCAAGAATTAATGGTGCGGGTCCAAATGGAATAGGTGGGTGGCCACCGATATCCACCTGGATCAAATGTGGCCACTGAATCAAAGAATCAACATAATACAAAATATGACAACTAATGTGTTGCCCATCACCACAAGAATATGAAATGGTACTAACTAATAATGAGAGGCACCTAGCCTCCTTTGTAGCAAAAGAAGAAATATGTAGTTGTCCACCACACTTGAAAATATGATGGATGGACCACATGAGGCCCGACATATCTCAGATGTATGCAAGCTAACTCAAAGCTGCAACACCATTAGGGACATTAGTGAACTAGGGAAAATCCTCCCCTCTCCTCGATAGGCTAATGATAAAGTAAATTTCCTCCTTAGTAGGTCTATACCAAAACTCAGGACCAATATGAAAAGCTTTCTGCTGGACATTCTATCGATGTATCAGATGCGCCAATAAGACAGAGTGCACCTTCAAGGATGTACCCTCCTCATAGTTCTTGAGGAGGCCTACATTCCTCAAGAGCGTTTGGGTCGCTACAATAATAGGGCGAGGGTGTAAATCTCTCTCCCTCTCTCTCACCTACTATGGTCGGACCATATTGTATAGGTATGCCTGCTGCTCCTGCTCCTACTGTTGCTTCCTCTACTGACGTCTCAGCTACTTGATTGACATATAGAAGACATCAACCTCATACATAAAATACAATTTTTTTCATTAAATGAAACATGTATTTATAATTATGGAAACATAACTTTCAATCTAAAAAAAAAATTACTAGTGAGCTCAAAACATAGTCATGCACCGGCGTCGGTGCGATTTCAACTATAATCGCACCGGTAACGATGCACACATAAGTATGACGCACCATGTGTGGTTTATAAATTTAAATTTTCATACTGATGCAACATATGTGTACATTGGTGTGCACATATAACCTATTGGCACTGAAACGGTACGTTCATGATATCGAACGCACCGAGCTATAAGAATATTTTAAAATATTTATTTGCGGTGCATTTAGTAAATATAAATGCACCGGGAGTGACACACCTACACACAATCTATCACATCTTTCCTGGTGTGTTTATATTTACAAAATGCACCACCACAATGGCGTGTTATGTTCACGCACTGAAACATAGTGCACCCTGTGAATTTACAAGGCGCACCGCACCTAGTGCAAGCCGAACATATCGAGCGCATCGCTTGTCAGTTTTTTTTGAAAAAACAAGGACAAATTCAACCTAATTTTCAATTCTAGCCCTCTAAAAACTTAAATTAGAAAGAAACATAGAGATTACCTGGACATTTGGTCATTGGGTAGGCATTGTGGAGACATAATGGAGAAAAAAAAATCACACTATTTGAAAAAATTGGAAACTCAAACGCTGAGCACTGTACTGAAAGGTGATGTTCAAGAGAAGCACTGACGTCACAAACGCTTGTACGTGAAAGAGTGGCACCAATGCTTCAGAGCTCTCCCGCACTGTAGATGGTAAAAATGAAAATTATGGTTGGGAGGGATTTTTTTTATTTAACCCTCCTCTGGTGTGTTTTGCGAAGCACACTCGGCAGGTTATATCCAAAAGCACTGTGTTTTTTTTCTTTAATTTAAAATTATAGTCATGCTTTATCGAGATGCGTTGGGCTTTACATTACTGATAATGCATTGGTGTTGTGGTTTTACAATAACACTAGTCTTTCTTTAGAAATTAGAAATCGTTTATCGATACGCTTTATAAGATGCCTCGGGGCATTGTTATACATGTTTACTGCAATGGATGTCATTGTCTAATATCAATGGTACATTTTACTATATGAAGGAGTCTAGTTCTAGCGAATTTTCAAGCTTTAGCGCACCATGTTTTTTATTTTTCAAAAAAAAAACTTTACAGTGCACCATGTTATATGCAACCCTAGTGCGTGTATTGATAATAAAGCACCAGTGCGCTTGAATAATTTAAACGCGTCGTCAAAGAAACATCTGTCTCCCCACCTTCGCTAGTGACCTCCGCTACAAATGGATTTTTGGGCTATTTTTATAGGGGCCTTTGCAAAAATATCCACTAGAAGGTCTTTTACTTGTAGTGAAAACCTTCTAAAAGGAAAGCAATCCATGACCCCCACAAACTTGGCCACTTGAGGCAATTTATTAATGCATAAGAAAAATTTGTACAAAAGAGAGTTTCTCACAATGAATCATCAGTGAACAACCCTCCACACTCTTTAAATAGGAATCATGGACTAATCTAGTGTTAAGCCATAAATCAGTAACCATTAATATAAAAGAGAATATGACTCATTAAATCACTCTATATTTAGAACATATCATGACCATTTTATTGCATAGCTACAAATACATATTAATAAAACACAATAAAAAACATGTTTTTATATAAAAATATTAAACCAACTTAATTTTAACTGACTTCTAAATGCATAAAAAACCTAACACCATCTACAAGGCTACATGTTATATAACATACATTAGATAGAAAATAAAAATTACTCACATTGATATCATTAAAACCCTCTTTAAAACCCTCTTGCAACAGAATTTTCTCATCTCATAACGTGTTACCTAATTTATATTACTTTACATTAAAATAAAATCCAACATTGCTTTTCCACTAAAATTTATTATCAAAATATCCAACATTGCTTTTCCACTAAAATTTACTATCAAAATTGTATTTTATCATTAAATCTATTGTATTATTCTCTTATAACTTTCACATATAATTATGTAGTGAAGTATTTGCTTGCATGTTTCTTTTATTTTGTTTTAATTTTCTATAAAAATAACTTTTAGAAAGATTTGGATACACCTTTACGCCAAATACCCCATTGTAAATTTGATCATTAAACCTATTGTGTTATTCTCTTATTACTTTCACATATAATATATAGTGAAGTATTTGCTTGTATGTTTCTTTTATTTTTTAATTTTCTATTATCAACTTTATAAAATAACTTTTAGAAAGATTTTTACGCTGTAAAGCGTTCTTATTTGAAAACAACTTTGCTAAAGTGCCAGATGTACTATTTTACACCATATATTTGGATGTTAGACGATTGAGAAACTCTCTACCTTAGGATTAAAAACCGTTTTTATTAATTAGTTAAAAGAAACAGTTTTATAAATAATGGACTTCTTCCTTTTCGATCACTGGGTGCTCCATTCTCATGATGACCAAGGAAACCTTGACGCCCTCTGTGGCCATGTCCTGGAGATCTCTGATGGCTGCAACCTGGTAGGGAGCTTGGCGACCTTCGTCTGCGGAAGGAAACAACGAATCTGTGTTCTAAGCGATTCCCGAAGAAGCCTTCGGGAAGTCCGGGTGTACACGGAAAGGGAAAGTCAGAGGCGAACTTCCTTCTCCATCTGCAATTGGAGAGCCCTCGATTCTCGAACGCCACAGGCATGGCAATAGGATTTCAAATATTGGGCTCTTTATGCCTTGGATTACTGCTGGTCTCTTCGGCGACTTAACCTCCTTCGGCCATCTGACTCTTCTTCCATGAGACTCACCCTGCAAGAGATTCTTGCTGCGGCGGACTGGACGACCTCCTCCAACCCAGGTTCGAATATCAACAGAGACTGACCCTACAAGAAGAGATTCTTGCCTTCCTTCTCCATCTGCAGTTGGAGAGCCCTCGATTCTCGAACGCCACAGGCATGGCAATAGGATTTCAAATATTGGGCTCTTTATGCCTTGGATTACTGCTGGCCTCTTCGGCGACTTAATCTCCTTCGGCCATCTGACGCTTCTTCCACGAGACTCACCCTACAAGAGATTCTTGTTGCGGCAGACTGGACGACCTACTCCAACCCAGGTTCGAATATCGACAGAGACTGACCCTACAAGAAGAGATTCTTGCCGCGGCAAACCTGGACGACCTCCTCCAACCCAGGTTCAAATATCGGTACCCTGCCCTGATGCAGATTTTCACCATGGTACCCTGCGCGGATGCAGAGATTCATGTACCTTGCCCGAATGCAGATCTTCGCCATGGTCACAAGGTGCTCGGGAAAGGCCTTCGCGGCACTGGATTCCGCCTTCCATTAGAGTTCTCTTCCATCGGATTCCGCCTCTGTTCATCCGAAAATTATCACTGCTCGGACGCTTTCCCTCAACGGCAACCGTCTCACCGGCCAAATTCCTGATTCCATAGGCAAGCTCCAACACTTAATAGAGCTGAATCTTTCGAAAAATCGCCTTACTCGCACCATTCTGGGGTCGTTACGGAATCTTGACAGCTTGTAGTTCTTGGCTTTGAACAATAATCTTCTTTCCGTTTCCGTCCCGATATTCTTTGGCTCATTCAGAAATATAAATCTTCTACTCTTTTGCCGGATAAACAAGAAGCACCGGAGGCCTGGTAGCCAGCCTTTGCACTGCAGGCGGCGAGTCTTCAAAGTAATAGCTCATCTTCCCACTGATCTGATTGACAAAGAAAACACTTTCTGCTGACATCTGATCAAAGAAAGGATGTTTAGATCTCAGGTTCCATTTAAATCCAACAGAGAAACTTTAGAAATCAAGAAAACAAATCATTGCCAGTGCAGAGTTTGGAGTGACGGAGGAGATGAACCTGTTGAGTTTCCCCGGAAAATGACTTCTTAAATCATGGAAGTGTATAAAGACTTCTTAAGAAGAGGAACACATCATTGCTCCAAAATTCTCCATAGAGCCAACTTTTCATTTCTACCATCAATTTAGAGTACCTTTTTCTTGGCTCTCTGGTGTCTTCTACAGACATTCTCTTCACCTCTATCATTCTATTGGATTCCTGAATTTCTCTTAAATTTTCCATTATCATGGAACTGCAACCATAGATTTTTATTGTTTGAAGTGTTTTCAAATCGGAATAACTCTTTGGAAATAACTTCAATGCTGAGCATTCTACTATGATGAACGTGTTAAGTAATGGCATTGCTCCTTCCTTTAGTATGGGTAACTCTTCTAATTCAGGCAACCCAACAATTGAAAATATCTTCAATAAAGAAAATGCCTCCTTGTCACCGAATTCCTGAGGAAACTTCTTTAATTTAGGGCATTCAATTATTTCTAATCGCTCTAGATTGTTGAGCTTATGCAAATGTGAAAGATCTTCCAGCATATCGCACTTGTATAATATAAGACTAGTTATACTCTGAAAGGCACAAAAGTTACTTTCCATTTTAACCAAGTCAGGGCACTCCATATACAATCTTCTCAACTTTGACATATTATTCATGTCACTCAGCAAAGATCTTATCTTTGTGAGCTCTAGCATGAGGGTGTTCATTTCAATCATATTCCCTAATGTGCCTTCCCTAATAACATCCCCATTGTTTGTTAAGTGGAACCTAGTGAGTTGCTTTAAGCTGCCCAAATCACGCAGGAGGCTGTGTATCCTGAAGAAGACTACGAACCCCTCAATGCTTCTTACGATGGGTTCAATCAAACAATGATCCGCCAGAAGGTTGAGATAAACCCTTCCCACTGCGAATGGGCTGTAGCTAAGTTGATGACGATCTTTTCTTGCCAGTAGCCCTTCTCCTACCCACAATGGAATCACATGGTTGGCATGAATAATTTGCTCTTCTCTGAATGCTGCAGCCATGTATAGAAAGCACAACTGCAAATGAATATTCTCCTTGCCGAGTGCATCGTAACTCAACCTTAGGCAAGCATCAAAGCTATCAGTATTTGGCAGCCTCTGTGCAGCCCATTTCCACTGTTCTGGATCAATACAGCCGGCCATTGCCCTCGCTACAACTTTTAGTGCCAGGGGAAGCCCTCCACACTTACGAGACACCAACTTGGCATTTTCCTCATTGATGTTTGGTGGTATGCGTCTATTATTGTAGGGAAAAGCATGATATGAAAACAACTTCCAACTCTCCTCTTTGGACAAGTTCTCCATTGTTATTGTGTACTTATCTGCAACTCCCATATTTTAACAGTGCACTGCGATTCCTAGAATTCACAATGATTTTGGAGTTGGAGTGATCAGTTACAGCCCGTAGTATGCCCAATCCCTCCAACAAATCCGTGGCAACCTTTTCCCAAACATCATCTATGAACAAGGCAAACCTGCTACTCTGTTGCAGTGTCTCATTCAACCATATTTTTACACCATCTTCGTCCATATTTTTTTCCAAAGCTACATCTTTTTGCAAGGCTATTTGTGCATAAAGCTCATCCCTAAGACTTCTAACAGCTCGAGTTTGTGAAACCGTTAGCCAAAGTAAAAAACCGTGGCTGAAATGATTGCTCACCTTTTCACTGTTGAAGAGTCGCTTGAGAAGCAGAGTTTTTCCCGATCCACCCATGCCAAGCACGCCTATGTTGTTAGCCTCAGCATCATCTGTTACCCATTTTCCATAATTGACAAGGCTTTCTCTTCTCCCACTACAAGGGGTTCATCGATCAACTTAGTCCTTGCTGTGCCTTTTGGAGCATGAGCCGCTTGGGAAGTGCTTGCAGAAGTGCCTGAAGAAACCAAACCTCGCATGGTTTCATTCATCTGCTTTTGTCCCTCAAGGATCCTCCGAGTGTGCTCTTGAAATTGGGCCATGTTAACCAAGGGAGATAATGTTACACATTTGTCTATATTTGCAATCAGAGTGTTGATCTTCTTGGTGGTTTTATATTGAGAAACAAGATCCCACCTTGGTATTGTACACTGATGCACAAGTTCTGATGCTTCTTTAAGAAGCACCTGCAACTCTTTAAGCCATTTGTTAACAGCTGAAGCCTCCTCTTTATGCTGGTTCAATGCCAGCCGGCACTGCTGGATCTGCTCGATAATAGGCTCAATTCTTATTATTTTATCTTTCAAAGCGGACAACTCATTCCTGCAGCGAAGGGCAATGTTAAATTTGCCAAAATATTTGGTCAATTGTCATCTGTAAGCTCACACCAATAAGGCCAGGGACAAAACCAGGATCAACCATGATTATTTTTCAGTAAATTCCCTTGCAAATTAAATGGAATCCCCTCTGTAATGCAACAAAAACAGTAAATTCCCTTGCAAATTATATGGAATCTTCTCTGTAATGCAACAAAAGCACTCCCCAACTTAACTCATATATTTTCCAGGATCTCAAAACCACAGAGTCTGTGAAGCAAATACCAAAAATGTTGTGAGGCTATTTTTGTTTCTGAAATAGTTTAAACGATTTTACCCATGAAAATTGCAACTTCATCATACTAATGCATATTCTGAGCTTTCAGATTATAACAATAAAAAAATCACAAATTGGTTCTGGTTCTCCTGCTTCTCCACATGAATATTTACAAATTGCTTCAATTGTTCTTCATTGGTATTAACATATTGGTTCAGGCTCTGGTCATGATTATTTCTAACTTGATCCTGGTTCTGGTCAGGCATTTTGTCAAAAAAAGTTTTAAATGGAAAAATAATAATCCAGAGATTTTGGATTTGGAAATTGGGTTGATTCACTCTGCTGGAAAGTGTTCCTAATGATAACACTTGTTCTGCAAATGTACCTGGAGGGGCGTCTCTGCCAGGTACGTCGGTCCGCCTTGAAATCCTTCAGCAAATCCCACATCAACCCCATTGATGACATTCTGAGTTAAACCTTCAGCAGTATTAGCAGTATTGCTCATTTGGGAAATATGTTTTCCTTTTTCTTTTCATGTTGCCATTTGTTTCCTCTTTTCAGCAAGTTTTCTGGATTTCTTGTGTCCTTGGTCAATATTATTATGGAAATAGCAATCTTGTGTTTTCATTGAAACCCTAGCAAAACTCTTTTGTTTGATTACATTCCACTTGTCATTTTATATCATTTAAACTTATATTGCAATAGGGTGATTGACAACTCGTCATTATAAAGGGGATATGCTTGCAACTAACACAAAATCCTGTTGTTTGAAAGAATATAGAGGATTACAGTGTTTGGTGCTCGAGAATCGAGGAATCATGGACAACATGTTACTGAACTTGGTGTTATAGGCTTTGATTGAATTTTTGTACTTTGCTTGCTGTCTTTTATGAAGTTATTGGGAGATGTACATGGACTTCTAGGCAAGTTTATTACCTAACCAGGGACCTTTTGCTTCATTGATACCCATATGTTGTTTGGGAGAATTTGGAACTTCCATGCCTTGACCAGTAAGTATCTGTGAATTAGATAGATCTAGGTACCATTTCCAGTTGATTTATGTAATAGGTAAGTATGTCGTTTTATCTTTTCCATTTCCATCAAACCCTTCTAATCAGATGGTGTAACCAATCAACTGCATGTCCATGAAATCAAATCAGAAGTTCAAATCCTTTTTAATTTCTTCTAACTGTTGTAAGCAGTAATCAGGTATTTTCCCTATTAAACGGTCCCTGGTACAATATTTGACCTCCTGCGGCCGCTTCTTCTGGCATTCATTCATCGTTCCAGAGGTTGTATTCGGGCTTTTTCTCTTCTGCCCGGCCATATGGAGTAGATCACGCAACAATATTAAGATCCAATACTAGATCGCTTCAATTCGCTATGTAGTAAACTCACCTGGGTCTCCCTTTTAATCGACAACCTGTCATGTATATAACTTGAAATCAAATTTTGATGTTTCAAAAATAGAATTAACCACTAGGAACTCGTTTGTCTGTTCGAAAATTGAAAGTCTAATGTAAACTATGAAAATAGACCTCTACTTATAAGCAAGGTCGTTTTCCATTAAGAGTACAACAAAAAATAATCTCTTAACATTCGATGGATCGAGAAAATGATGGTTCATCATCTTCTTGAATTTGTTTCAGCCTCAGAAAGATCCAAGGGCCCAGTCCACCGTTAAAGCCCCCACCCAGAAAAGATTAGAATTGAATTGGCATCCGTTCATTAACTGCTAAATCTGCAAAGTTTTTGGCTCTTAGACTCTAAACCTCTTTCTCTTCGTCTGCAAAGTTATTGGCTCTTAGACTCCAAGCCTCTTTGTCTTCGTCTTCAAGAATTAAAGGCAATCATGGTGAGGACTGCCCACTCATAATGAACAAGGTTTTGAGCAGCGTGAGTTTGCTCAGGTGTTCCTGATATTATAACAAGGCTTTCAGTTGCCCCAGGTCTAGGATCATTCATTATAACTTTTGCTCCAGAAATCTGTTGAATATGGGCTAAGTCGCTTCCATTCTCCCCTTATATAGAGCCAATAACACGTTCCGGGACAACAACCTCTACAGTCGTATTTGTCACAATAGCTGATTGACTTCCACTTCCCAGGCTTCCTCTTTGTGGATATCCTCTTCCATAGTCAATCATACTACTGGTGAAATGCTGACATATTTATTTGGGTTGTTTGTTTCATGGAGGCTTCTGGAAATTATAGGTATGTCATTAAGAATACAGATTTACATATTTACAATATTTCTAGTTATTTTTGGAAAACATTAAAATCAAGGTGGTGTAGGAGTAGTTTCTTGTGTTCTATTGATTATTGGTATCTCCACTATCCCGGAATCTCCAATATGGCTAGTGGGAAAGCTTAAATTATTGCAATAAGTCCAATGAATTACATAAGTTAGAGAAATTTCATAGGCCATGTTTTCTGAAAGTGAAATCTTATCTAACATTTTTCATGCTGGGAGTAGGCTAAAATAGGCAAGGAATCAGATTCTGAAGCTTCATTACGGGCTCTTCGTGGCCCTGTTGCTTATGTTTGAGATGAAGAAGCTGAAATTAAGGTACTGAGCCTGTGGGTTTTTATCTTTGACATCCTTTGGTTTCAGTCTTCTTGCAATCAGTCTCTGCATTGCTCATTTGGGAAATATGTTTTCCTTTTTCTTTTCACGTTGCCATTTGTTTAGATTCATGTGAGAGCATTTTATCTATATTAATCTTTCCTAGGTTATTGCTTTACAACGTTTCCTTTGCAACATATGGTGCAATTGCTAGTTATACACCTTTACACCAAATACCCCACTACAAACTAACCGTTTCATTCAGGAATTGTATCTAATTATCTGATTCGTAATCTTATTCCAAATTGTTTGTATACTTAGTTTCTTACTTTTGATTGGAAAAACTCAATATAACCCGCGTTTCACTAACCATTGACAAAAAAAAAAAGACACGATTTTCATAAAATTTGAATATTTTAATTCCCAAAATTTGCAAATTTGTGCATCTCCTTCCAATGCCAATTAAGTTGACTTTTATTTAAGTCTTGCGCTTAATTTGTGGAACTTGTAAAGAGAAAAATCTATATAAATATTAATCCCGATCAATCCTCATAATAAACCATAGTGAGTGGTTTGAAATACGTTGACTAATAAAAAAAATCTATCTGATCTATATGGAAACGGTTTTTTATAAACCTTAATTTTGTTAAGTTTGTGACCGGTAAATCATGCGAATTTCTTAACTAGAGCCCGCATGAACATCACAATTTTTTTTAAGTATTAAATGGATTTCTCGTGAATTGCTTTAGGAAAAATAAGTAATAATTGTTATTTAGTTTTATAAATGTTTAATAATTAAATAATATCATTTTTAAAATTTATTTATTGTTTTTAGATTGTTATTTATTTAATTTTTATTTCTATTTTCATACTTATTTCATACTTTGTGTATCAATTATTTTTTCACTCGTTGTTCAAAATATAAAGGGTGATTATTGAGTTAAAGAAAAACATCATTTATTTAAATAATTATATTTTTTAGTTTTTTCTTTTTTAATAATTTATTTGATTTCATATTTAATGTTTGAAAATTTAAGTCGTTCACATTATGTGTGTATATATAAGAAGGACCAAACAACTCTTATATTAGATTATGTGACGTAGTGTAGTGAGTTAGCAATAGGATGTTTAGTAGTGCAATAGTGGTGGGAAGTGGTTGTTGTTGAAGGCAGTGGAAGTGGTAGTGAAAGTGAAAGTGATAGTTCTTATTCTATGGATAGCATTAGTGTACTTGCCTTACCTTCCCTTCTAAGTGTGCGTTAGCGACTGGCTTAAGATAGAAAGCTATGGCCACCTACCCTACTGACTCTTATAGCTAGCATATGCTTTATGGACTAGTACCTCACAACAGTTTAAATAGTATATGTCCCAGTAGCTAAAATAGGCTTTCCCATAAATAGCATAATTTCAATAGATCTTCCCAAGAGCCATAACTCAAGGTGCAGAAAGCAAGAGAGAGAAGACATAGGCATGACTATGTCCTTTCGGTGTTCACATCCCTAGGCCTATCCCCGCCCGAGAGACCCTCATAGTCAATTACCAGCATCTCTACGTGTTGTATCTCTATGTTGAAATTATACTTGCATCTCTATGTTATATTCAAAACCGTTCAATTAGGGGACCCTGAAGAAGGGCTTATGCCGGTCTTTTCAAATACTATACTAGCCACAACCCAACTCAAAGATTCCACATTTGTCAAATTGTCTCTCCCTTCGACCTCTCTGCATCTAACCGCTCCCTCCGGCCAATCAGTTCTCAATCAATCAAAGCTAGACTTCCTACTTCAAGAAGTCCTTGTCTTCAAGGGATATGTAAGGACTCAATTTTAACCTCTAGCTTAACTAACAGGCCCGAAAGTTTGAACAAGAGCTCCGATACCATATGTAAGGACTCGGACTTCATCATTTCAACAGCACTGATCTGATATTTAAATTTAAGCAGAATTTCATGTGAAAGGAGATTTAAGCATAAAATCTAATGAGAGATTCAGTTTAAACTTAACTCAAGAAAAATAACTAGCTGGTGCATAGAGGAATACCTGCAAAATTTGAAACAAAACCTGAAACGAATTGCTGATTGCTTGAGCTGTGGATCTTCTCTTTCACGCAGCGGACAGATTACAAAAGCAATCAGTTCCTCCCAACCAATTTAGGAAACAATCCTAAACCCAGAGGACGCCTCCTCTGCCCCCGTGCCCAAAATTCCAAGATCCAGGAGACTCCCTTTCAAAACAACTTATCTCTTTCCAGCAGAATTTAGCAGAACACCCAATTTCTTTGCCAGAACAACCGTGTCCCTCTCCTCCATGTCTCATCGTTTATATAACACTCCTCCCCACCGCCCTAACATTCCCCCACCGCCTTTTCTCCACCGAGATTTGATTTTCATTAATGTGGGAATGAATGTTATTTATGGAGATGTGACTTATATTAAATGAGGAGATGTGATTTATGTTTATCAAATTTTAGGGGGCATATGACTTCAATTTGAGTAACTTTATGATGAATTCTTATATTTGAATATTTACTCTTAAATCAATTAACTTTATATATAGTTTTAATTAACTTAAATTATTTTCTTTTATTATTCCATTTACATATAATATATACTTAGTTAATCTTAATATGAATCTTTAATCTTAATATTAATCTTTAAATTAGGTAATCTTGATATCAATAGATATGTGTACTAGTGCGATGTGCGCGATATATGCATGTGTAGCTATCAAATGCGTATATCGTATACACGCTAATATTATCTTGTGTATGACTTGGGAATGGGTCGTTACAGGATAGTTGTATCTAGTTATACCAACTAAAACCATCCTTTCTCTCATTTGGTGGAAACTTTAGTAAATTGGTGAAAACAATTGGGCTTAATTCATTTTGGTGTCCATGCATGTATGTTGAGATAACCTCATTACCTGTCGGAACAATAGGTTTCCACAGAGAAGGGGACTAATCCGCAGGGGTTACTCAATGTGGCCTCTTAAGAGATACATGTAGAGGTACACGTAGAGATATGAGTAGCAGATCCAAATCCAGTAGCATAACCAGATGTTGCAGTCGTTTCAGCAAATCGATAGCTTTTTCTGATATATTGTATTATATCCCTCATGAGGGGCATATTATCACCATTGATCAACTATCATATGGTGAGCATCCTTCCATAGCTTCACCTGACAGAGTATCAAATTCTGTTACTCATACAGCGCCCATGCACTATGTGTCTACCTCCCCTCCTTTTACTGTGTATTCATAAATGATTTTTGATTAACCAAGAATTATTGGACGTTTGAAATATCTCCTTTGTCACACCTTAATCAAATTCACCTGATTCATGGTTCTAAGATTAGCCGTTAAAAAAAACCAATTTAATACCTAACTGACTTGAACCCTCCCTCAAAAGAAAATTAATTTGTAGTCCATACTAGGATTGTGGGGATAAGAATCCATTTAATTCCTCATTATTGTTCTCATACAAACATAGTTATTTCCTAAGGAGCTTCAGAATAATTTTATTGGATGTTTTTTACTAATACAAGGGATGTGCTCTCATTTGAGTGTAAATACTTAAGTTCATATTGGTAATACATAGGGCTTCTCGGCTCTTTCAAGTCACATGCACCTCTCAATTGTTGAAAGTTGGCAATCCTCTATTCATGTTTCATGAAGAGGTATGATTAGTCTAAAAAATATAGGGTTATCATTGGGATGCCTTTCATTAGACTATGGTAGCACTTGAGGTAGACAACTATGGTTCTCTTGGATTTTCCCATAAAAAATTCACTATAAATTTCTCTATCATACCTTCACTTGCCATATTTTGTGGATTCCATCACCATATGTTAAGAAAAATAATAAATCATGATTTTGATTTGAGGAGAAGATCGCTAGAGTCTCAAGGTCATGTTTTTACTTTTAAAGACATCATGCATAATTATTTAATCAAAATCAAGACTTATGATTTAGAAAAACAAATCAGTTCTAACAAAAGCCTTAACCAAATCCAATTCCATAACCATTGGATTATGTCTATGTGTTTTGATAGAGATAAGGCCCTCATGTCACACCTCAATGGCTTCATGCACTATTATCACATGCTAAAACCCAAATTGTCTTTGAAAGTGGACTTTGAAAGTATATTCTTCATCCAAACAACTATGCTATTTCTATTATGTTATAAATACAATTGTAGAGAGAAATATACCCTTTTTTGGAAGCAAGGACAGATAGGTAGAATTAGAGGGTTCTGGGAACACTCTAGATTTCCTTAAATCATCTATTACCCTTAAAAATATTTTTTCTGTTATATCATAAAGCCTTATTAAAAAACTCAATACTCTAGTCATTTGACCCTAGATTATTGTCCTCCTCAAAAGAATCCAACACATATTTCAACTCTTCCTTTAGTACTTCCTCTATCATAATCTCATCTACCTCCTCTCCTACATAACTAGAAAAAATAAAGACATCTTCATAATTTATGCTATATTTACCTTCTGATGTTCTTTGGACAAACCAGTGAAATGAGAGAACCCCATATTTGTAATATCCTTGAAGGACCTAGGTTTACTCCCATCCCCCTTATACACTTCTCATATAGTATTTATGTTTTTCCTATTTATGAAAGTATCTTGTGTTTTCACCTCCATTGGTTAACCATAAAACCCTACTCTTTAATATCCATAGTTTTTTATTTTCTTCTGGAAACTTCCTCCAGTATCTTTATATATATATATATATATATATTATTCCTCCACTAGTACCAAAACTTGCTTATCACTTCTCTTTGCATGATCTCTAATTTATCACTGTTATCCTAACTTTATTTAGATTTGTTACCAATTGATAGATATCAAGGTCCCTTAATGTAGCATCATATCTTATCCTTTCCACCATTACTATAACTTGAAACTCTTTTCCTCTAACTACTGTGAATTAAATTTAAAATGATAAGGGGATTTCCTATCTTCCATTTCTATTCGGAGAAGAATTGAATGATGGTCTAAATCTCCTTCCATATTAGTCCAAGTTTGGACCCTTGCAATATCATTAATTACAATTTCAAACACAAGAAATATATTAAGTCTTTTGGCAGTCACACTATTTCCTATTCACAAATTTCTCCACGTTGGGGTTAATTTGATTGGCTCAATATCCACCAATCGTCCTTCCTCAAATTTATGTAAGAAGAAAACAACTAAAGGGTCATCCTAAGTAGACTCCTCCCGTATCTCAATTTTTTAAATTGTGAAATTAAGATCAACCCCTCCCTTTCATATTAATTTGTTTACTACTAAAAAATTCTACTCCAACAAATCCTCTCATAATTAAAAGCTACCCTCATAGGGCCTATACACATTAACAACATAAAAAGTTTTTCTAAACTCTAGAGAATAAAGTTTGACTCCTATTTGTGCTTTACTCAATTTTATATGTAAAATCTCTCAAAATATTTCTATTTAACATTAAATCTATGTTGATTTAATGTTATAAAAAATAAATAATAATAAAATAAAATTTATTATTATTATGAGCCTTGATTAGACTCGAAATTATGAATCCCTAATCTCAAAACTCACACCACAAAAACCTTCAAACTATCAAAATAAAATTTATTTATATATAATTTATTGTTTGAAAAAAAAAAAACAATTTTTTTTTTTTTTTTAAATTATATTCCATTTTAAAAATTTCAATAACAATAACAATATATGTTAAATATAACTAATATAAATGCCAATATAAAAGATTTCAATAACGATATATAGTAAACATAACTAATATCAATACCGACATAAAAATCTTATAAAAGATTTCGATAACGATCTCTATTAAACATAACTAATATCATAAAAATCTTATCACTTCAGTAGAAATATGTAATATACACTTCAGTAGAAATATGTAATATAAACATGCTAAAGTAATGCACAATGTAAATATGTAATTATAAAAATTTAGATAATGACATCAAATTAAAGTATCGAAATAAAAGTTTGGGAGTTGTCTATTTAGTTAGAGGTATTGCCTGGACGGTCAAAATTGGTAGGAATCTGAGTAATTTTTTTAAAAGAAATCTTGTAATAGGAGTGTTTGAATCATGTTTTTGATGGTGGAAATGGATTCAGCACCATCAAAAACCTCTAGAACACTTAAAATATTGAAGTTTGATAGCTATAACCTGGATTTACAAAAATCCTTGCCAGATTTTCTTAAAATCTTACCTAAATTTCAATGGTTTTCAAGACAAAAAAACAATCTAATTAGACTACTGCAAAAATTATTACAAAGTAGTCTATCATCACTTTTAAAACTACACATCTTTTGCAATACGCTTCTATACTTACACTAAGATGATTAAAGTAAGCATGAACTTTAGTAGGGTATTGATTAATTGACAAATCAATTATTATTACTAAGTTGCATATTAAAATGTCATTATTTTAATATTTTTTCATAAAATAAAAATAAATAAAGTAAATTTAAAATATAAAAAATTAAATTTTTAAAATATGATCCGTGGAAAAAGAATATATAATAATTTTTTTTAATAAAATTATATATATATATATATATATATATATATATATATATATATATATATATATAATTAGTTAGTAAAAATACCAAAAACAATATTTATTTATATTTATAAATATTATTTATTAAATGTTTTTGTTTTTTTGTTTTGTTTTGTTTTTTTTCTCAGAAATATCACATAAATTATTATATGGAGGTGGATTTTGTTCTAAAAATTTGTATGGGGATTGAACTTTACTCAATGGTCAAAAATTGTACTTATATAATATGACACAGAAGAAGGTGTTGTTCCACTTATGTAATTTTATTTACTCAATTTTATTATTAAATATTATTACATATCTATAATATTTTAGATAAATGTGTTTTGGATTAATCACATCATAATGATTTGGTTGTTTCTAACCAACTAATGTGGTTAATCCACCTTGTCGTGAGGATGAACCACATTAGTACGTCCACCAAATCATTATGATGTGATTAATCCTAAAAATATTTATCTAAATTATGGAGCACAAAAGTCTTAGATCTAACATCTATATTATTGTTGTCTTGTCCTATTATATTATGTAAACATTTTGATTTGGTCGAAATAAAATAAATAAAAATAGCCTCATGTTAAAATAAATATTTTGTGTTATTATTTTTAAATCAATTTTTGTTGGGTAGTTAAAGTAAAATTGAAAAAACAATAAAAATAACCCTTTGTTAAAATAAAATCTCTCTATGTTATTATTATTTTTTTAAATCATTTTTTTGTTAGATACTTATGGTAAATTTAAAATAAAAATAAAAATAACCCTGCCTTAAAATAAACCTTAAGTTACTATTATTTTTAATTAAGTTTTGTTGGGTAGTTAAGGTAAATTTGAGATATGAGAATCTATGGTATTGTCCATGATATTCATGTGAAATAAGAAGGTTGAGTCAACTCATCATCAATTTGAGTAAGAAAAGGATGGATTACATAATAAAACAAGGAAACTAGTAGTCTCAGAGACAATTTTTGGTCTGGTGGATGTTAAAATATTATTCTTGTCAGGAATTTTGCTTCTGTGATCCATAAATTGTGCTTGAGATCTTTTGGTGAAAATCACATCAAAAAAGATTGACCTGCTTAAGATCTTTCGGTGAAAATCACATCAAAAAAGATTTGGTCAATCTTTTTTGATGTGATTTTCACCAAAAAATCTCAAGCACAAAATATTATTCATTTAATCTATTTAAAGAAGGAATTAAATCAATTTAGATCTATCTTACCTAGAGATCAAATTAAATTTAAAATAATAATAATAATAATAATAAATATAATTATCATTTTATATATAATAATATAAATATATAATATATAATATATATTTGATTTAATTTTTATTAATTATACACTATTATTAAATAATACATATGAAATGTTGGTATTATATATATATATATATTTTCTATGTTTGAATATATTTAATTGGTAATAAATTATATAATTTTATATGGTTAAAAAATATTTACAAATTTGATAAATTTAAATAAAGAAAAAATAATTGTAAAAACATTTTCTAAAATTAAAATTAAAATTAAAATTAAAATTAAAATGATATATATATATATATATTTAATTTATTGATTTTTTTTTTTAAATTTAATAATTATCATTCAATTTTCTCCACTAATAATAAAATTTTAATTATTATAAAAAATTATTTAACAATTTACATTAATAAATAAATAATATTTATAATAAAAAAGACAACTAATCCATAAAATGACTATAAAAATCATAATCTTAACTCATAATTCATAAAAAGAAAACCTTTGCGATTAATAAAATCATGAATGCACTGGTTGTATATAAGATGGAAAAACTTTAATAAAATCAAAATTTAACTGAAAGGATTTTTGAATATACAATGCAATGACGGAGTTATCCTCTTCGAAGTTGAAGCTGTTGACTACTATTACCTTGCATATCTATATGCATATTTCGTGGTCCAAATCTATCCGTTACTGGCGTATTGCCTATTCAGCCTACCAATGCCTCTCATCTTCTCAGCGGAAACAGTTGTGTGGCAGACATGGCCGTAATTCACCATGCATTTCAATGTCCTGTATGTCTACTACCTGCATCTGGTTTCCATAATTCACAGTTTCTTTCTAACTTTCCCTCAAAGCTTACTCCTACCTTTGTCAAAACGACGAAGGCCAAGCAGTTCAAATGCAAATCACTCTACGCAGACGATGACGATGGGGTAATGTAGTTAATTTCATACCCAGGCTATGCAGGTTATTATCATAACTGAACTCGGGTTTTCACGAGTCATGCTATATTATAAGGAACTTAATGGAAATTGTTAAATTGATGCACAACTGCTGGAAATTAATGTTACTCGTGGGAACTTATAGCATTTGTTGTCACTGTTAGGGATATTTAATTGACGCCCCTGTTCAAGTGGGAGATGGATTCTCTTTCTATGGAGGTAAACATTTGAACTTATTAAAATCTCAGACTAGACCATTTTCTTGAAAATTTTGCCATAACTTGATTATATATGGGAATTCATTTCAGGCAGATTATGGCTTTCGTCTTTATGGCTTGTTTTACTGAGATACAATTAAATTTGTTTTTGAGCTTTAGGGCCGTCTTTATCGCTTGTTTTACTGAGATCCAATTATACTGTGTTTTCGGTTCAAGGTTGGAATATTTTTGGTTTAGGGAGTTGGTTTTTTTTTGCGTTGGTCTTTTGGAGGCCGCTGATTTCAGAACTCTGATTAAAATCTGAGCAGGGAATTATTCAGATATGCCGAGCAAGGCCGATGAATGGTTGAAGCAGGGGAAGTTTGTGAGTGTTTATCTTAAAAATCTGATTATATTGTTGCATTTCTTAGACATAGAAGATAAGAGAGTTTAAAAGTAGTATAAAGCCCTTCCCCACAAGGAACTGCTCTGAAGGTTGAAGATCTTCTGTGGTCATTATCTCATTAGTCTTCTGAATAACCCATTATAAAGAGTGAAATATTCGAACTTCTAGAAAAATAATCAATGGACATGATAAAAATATACATTAGAAAACGAAGCTGGTCAGTATGATGCCTGTGTTTTCTAGAGAGGGAGCTATAGTTGAATTGGAAGACCTTGTACAACTCTGCATTGATTTCATTGAAGGAGTCAGGTGGCTAAGAAAGAACAGAGTGGAATGCATAGACTACGAAGTAGTGTGCAAGCAAACAATCTTGAATCAAGTATCATTACCCAATTTTTAGGATCGTTGATCTCTTAGATGATATGCATGAAACTGAATGCTTGTGGAAAATACCCAGGGATATTTGGTATAGTGATAGATATAGTATTTATAGAACCTCCATTGCAAGGTAGTACATATCTATGTGGATTTGGTACATTGTCGGAAGTAGGTATTCCACATGAAAACAAATCTCCCTCTTAATTGCTATGCAAACTGCAGCAGTGCCATAAAAATTGAAACCTGCAATTCCAGTGACCACATGAAAGGAACCCTAGGTTTCTGCGTCACCCTCTCCTTGGCATAATGGTATAGCCTCCAAATATCCACAATTGCCCTTTGGATGGCAGCAAGTTGTCAATCGAACCTTAGTCCATGCTCTTAACACTTATCATTAGAAGAATGAGCAGAAGGAGATGTACTTGCACATTATTCAGCACGATTAGAACAGTGCTGCTCACACAGTTACATGACATTTTCCTTTTAAGGTTTGTTACAATTTTCAACCTTTTGTTCCATATGAAATTCTAGTTGCTCTACATATTCCTACTAGTTGTCATTCTCTAAAATAACAAGACAAAGCTATCTGTTTTATCAAAAATCTTGCCAAGGCACATGCCAAATCAAGGATATTTTGGATCAGACACAAAAGAGGTACATAGAGTTTCATGATTAGCATTGAGTTTCTCATCAATTTAAGGTGGATGATAGAGTATGTTTGCATTCAAACAAGTAGAGATTCCAGAAGACACAGCATTATAGGTTCAAACCTATTTGATAACATATACTATTACTTAGTTTGTTCAAACTCCTTTGATTTATATATTTTTGTTCAACTTGGCATTCATGACGTGGCTAATGCTCCCTCAAATTTTGGTGAGGTTATTCTAGTGAGTAATCTAGTGGACAACATATTTGACTTTCATCGTCCTTTAGATGAAGAGAATTTGGCTACATGTAGAAAACATGCAACTATATACTTGGTTGGCCACAAGGGCACATTACGTAGTCAAGGCAAGTGGTTATTTCAAGTGGTTGCATTTGGACAAGTAGAGGTTCCAAAAAAGTAAAAGATAGAAAATCCTATTTGATAAGGGCCTTATACCATTACGTAGGCAAATCGTTGAAATGTCTTATAGTCAATCACCCAATGGACACAATTCATGACTTTCAACTTCCTTTAGATGAAGACACTTTGGTCGATGTGCATATTGTTACCCACGAAAATGAGTAGCCCCATAGGAGAACATTTTCCTCCTACATTTGACAGTTAGCCAGTCGACAACCCCTGGCATTCTCCTCTCGATGATGATATGCTATATGCCTTTACCATTTGCATCAACCATGCACCTCTCACCATTTGACATTCCTCTTAGATGAAGGTGGGATGCTACTCAATAGGTACTTTGATCATTTTGCAATCAGGTGCTTATACTTGTTTTTTTGGGCATTTAGTATGGATAAAGGGGTGATATGGAAGATTGAAAAATCTTGACTGTAAATTTTGTTTTCTCACCTTACTAGGGGGTTAATCTTTAGCCCCAATCCACTAGGACCTCCCTTGAGGCCTTAGGGTTATAGGATGGGCACCTCTTGGAAAACCTGGATTGAAAAAGCGTTTTGATTCTCCCTTACACCATACTTGACACCTTCCATGTCACATATAAAACCCTTATGCACAATCTGCATTCTTCTGGTCTAACCTATCATTGGTTCATTGGGATTTGACACCCTCTTATCCACATCCTTGAGTAGGGTTGGAAACATTTCCATGGAGGTTGATGCAGCTAAAAGAATGGAAAAGCATAATATGGCCACAATGAAAGAAAATAAAATCAAAATGAAAAAGATGGTGGGGACATAAGTTAGCACGTGGGAAAAATTCTAGCATGAGCTCTACCCTCCCCATTAGCCATTACTTGGTTCTTGAGCACTTGATGCTCTATTTCATCAAAATGAACCCTTGCATGTCCCAACCTTAATGATCGATAAACTGTCTCATCTTAAGGGGTAAAATCAAATGCTACATCATAAAGAGCAAGCTCTAACCCTTGAGCTATGTAGCTAAAATAAAAAGCATTATTATGAAAATGTAAAAGGCGCACTAGAGGTGTGGAAAAAGCAAACCAGGGTAACAAATGCCTCCATGATTTCTCCCTCCATTACATCTATACACTCAGGATGTGGACTCCTATTAGCCAATCCCCTTGACCATGACACTTGGCCATAGAGTCTTTTCCCCTCCATTGCTACTCATTTAGACCAACACCTATTGATTGAAAGGTTAATCTTGGAAATGCCACCTCCCCTTGGGGGGCTAAATTGCCTAATTGGGTTGACTCTTAGCCAAGTTTCCAACCAAGGTAGGGAATACCTTTACGAGACTTGGTCTAGTTAGATATTAGAGGGTGATCTCAATTTGAATTATTAATATGCCCTTAAAATACAAGTTTGGTCCACTTAGATGCTTATATGATCTTAGATCTAATGAATGGTTACTTTCAATGGAGTTTAAGTTGGTCTTTCTAGGTGGCCCACAATAGCACAAGCCTTTAGGGCACCCATTCCACAGGTACCCAGGCCCTACAAAGAGGTTGATGACTTGGCATATGTAGCGTTTCCCACTTACATCAGAGTATGGGCAATATGATGACTTAAGCAGCTGATGCACATCCCAAAGTACCCCCAGGAACCAGGACGTTGGTCTTCTTTTTCCTAGCATAGAGGATTCTTGATGATTGCACCACTAGACCCAGCATGCCCCTAGGTTTGCCTTAACACTACTTGATGGGAAGGCCATGATTCAAAGCCCAGATGAGGATGGTCTTCCATGAGATGACTAGGGAAGGTTTGTTGCACTTGATGGAGCCCTAATGGTGGAGAAAGGAGGCACTATGTTGACCATTGGCGACACATGGAGATGACGTGGGGGCATCAGAATTGGATTTGGGACCTGTTACACAAAATCTAGCAGGCTCTGTTACCCACCACTTCATGGGTGATATACCTAGGAGAAATTTTTCTCCATGATGGACCTCAGCCGGCAGCCAGTAGCCCCTTGCAACCCTCAACTAGCTCGTTGTGCCATTTCTCTGCCACCTGAGCCAGCCATGTGGTCCCTCACCCATCTATATTGATTGTATGTTTGAAGGTGGGCCTCCCGAATCTAAAGGTATGTCTGGTCATTTGGTAATTGAGTATTGGGTTTACTTATCATGGACACTTCTGGGCATGGATTTATGGAGGTATTTGGCAGAAAGAGTGGGCTTAGTTCGTGCTCCTGTCCCCTTGATCTGTTTTGGATGTTACCCTTGGATCTTAGTCTCGTGGGATCTCCTTTATTGACCATTTGGTTCTAGGGTGGTACTACTTGGGAAACCCCAACTTTGGTTGTGTGGTCCCGCTCCTTTATTCGCATATATTTCTCCCTTTCCACTAACAATATTCATTATTTCTCCCACCTGGGTCCACATTGCCTCTATGGGTCCACATAGGGTCGGCCTCCCTATCCCCTTTTCCCCACCTTGGGTCAGGCCTGGAACAATGCCCTGGAATTTTAAGTAGCTAAAAGAAAAAGTAAAAGCATAAATGGCCACATTCAACAGGAAATTGTACCACAAAATGCAAAAGATGGTCGGGACAAAAAAAATTAGCACGTGGGAAAAAGCTAATACTTGAGCTCTACCCCATACCCATGGTCATCACCCTGGTTCCATAAGCCCTAAATGAGCCTCCTTTATCATTCAAGAACCCAGGGTTGTCCCAACCCTTGGAGGGAAATGAACTGCCCTACCTAAAATGGGGTAATTGTCGCTATATCTTACACATCATGCTCTTGTCCTTTGAGCCTCGAGCAGTTAATTGAGGAAAATTCATAAAAGGCAAAAGAAATATTAAGAAGGGTGGAAAAATCAAGGCCGAGGCACCTCATGTACCATGAGTGCTCCCTCCTACACATTAGACACCCAGATGTGAGCCCCCATTTATCTAGCTGCCCTTGTGCCCCAATATGTGGCCCTGGATTGCCCCCTCATTCCCTACTCCATTTCACTTCTTTATCACAAGCCACCACCATTTGAGGGATGTACCTTGGATATACTATCCCCTCTAAGGGTAGAAACCACCTAATAAGGTACCTGGCTAACCCCCTTTGAATCTTAGAGACATTAGCACATGCCAAAGCCCACTACGGAATGTGAAAATTCTACTGCAGTATATTGGTTTATTTCTCCTACTTGATTTAGATTAATACAAGTTATTTTCAGAAATTAGATTCAGAAATACCGAAATAAACACAACTACAGCCTACACATGTAGATCATTTACTGAATACTATGCTCATGCAACAAAGTGACACATGGATTTTTGGACATTAAGTCCTCGAAAAAACCCAAACTGGGAAAATTGGTGCAAGATATGAGGGTTTATTATTAAGTAGATTCTGAATACAGTAAATCTGGGTTCCATATCTGGAAAACCCGACAGAGAATAAAAGAAATCAAACTTGCAGCTAACCTGAAGTTCTAGTGCCAAATATCTGACTAATCCACACCCTTAAATGGGATTTACAGAACTCAACCCGGATCTGGCCCTAGAAACCCTTAGCGTTGCCCCTGAAGCCCCAACGTCAGCCCTGCTAGCCTCAGAATGCTACTGCGCTGCCTAGAGAGGGATTGCATAACCCCTGGAAGGGTGACACATGCCTTACGTTGGCCCTGGAGACCCTCTGCGTAACTTCTGCAACCCTTTGGAGCCTATGCGCTGTCTTGCGTAGCAACTGCAAAACACCTACATAGCTGCTGCTCTGCTTCTCTGTGTTGTCCTTGTTGCTGCTCCTCTGCCTCTTATTAATTCTTGGCTCTGGGATCAGATCATCCCCTTAGCCAATACTACCCCTCACTGCAGGAAATTCCTCCAGAAATTCTTAGCAAACTCGCCCTAGAATTCCAGATCTATTCCTCAACTCTGTAACTGTGTGTCTGTCTCCAATTGACCCTTAAGCCTTTCTCTTATACTTTTTCATTGATCTCATCAACAACCGAGATTAAAACATTTATCAACGACTGAGATTAAAAGACTGCTTGATCCGTGTCTTTTAGAACATTTCAGCACATGTGTTAATTATTTCACTTTAATTATTTAATTTTCCTAAGTTTAGACTTAGGAAATCCATTAAAATAAATAATTATTTGAATAACTTGAACACCAACTGAAATTTCTCAAATCACTTTCTGGGTTTTGGAGTTCAAGTGTGTCCTAGCCCCTCCACAAAATTTTAGGGCTAGAGCACACTCGATGCTACACAACCTATACAAAATCTCAACACTCCCTCTTAGCACAGAGTGTGCTCTAGCAATGCATCCACACCATGCACTACAAGATTTTGAGCCTGGATTCTGTGCTTTTGATTCTTGGGTTGCTGCCCTCTATCCATTGCACTGCTACTCTCTGTACTGCTGCCCATGCCACTGCCACTGACACTGCCACATCTGTATTGCAGCTCCCTCTCAAATTGCTGCATCATGCTGCCCATAGCACTGCTACTGCTAACTGCTGCACTGCAACTCAGTTGCTGAGAAGTAAGCAACTGAAGGAACTCTGCCCAATTGTTTGATAGATAAGTCAAGTTTCCCTCCACCACTGAAGCTCCCTGGATGTTGATTCACGCTATCCTCCTGGAGACACTGTCATGCTGCAACACTGCACTGTGTGAGCACAACTTCTCTGCGCTGCTGAAGTCCCATTAGCCCCTCTGCGCTGCTGCCTCCACGCGGCTGCTGCCTCTGCATTACGCTGCTCCTTCAGCTCTTCAGCTCCCTCTTCCGCTTCAATGTGGCCTCCTGCAACCATCTCCCGACTCATCCCGCTACCATCTTAAGGCTCTCGTAGCTCGTATGTGATCCAAGATTTGGGCTGACCCAAGGATCCCACCACTTTTCTGTAGATGCTATACAGATCCATGTCACCCCACCTCTTCTCTCGAGGAACATGAGCACTCATGGCTGCATCATCATCAAAGCCATCTTCCTTTGTTGTTGCAACCTTGGAATCAAAAGACCCTTTGTCCTTCTTCTTAGGACAACTGCTGGTGAAATGACCAAGATCACCACAGTTAAAGCATCGGACCTTGGAAAGGTCCTTCTTCTTCTTCTTCCCTTGATGCAAGGGCTGCATCCTCCTCCTCCTCCTTGACTTTGGCCTTTCCGTTTCCTCCACTGATGTAATATCCCCAATGGGAAATAAACAGTAATACACAGCAAAACAAACAAGCAGCTATATAGAACAAAATGCCGAAACTAGAATATGGAACAAGTACACATAAAATACCAGAATGCTAAGCCATTTTATTAATCCGAGAATACATATATGGGTACAAGAGATAATCAGAATGAGTGCACCTATCCTTGCTCTAGGCAAGTGAAGACCCTCTCAGAATAAGAAATGGCTGGCGGGCCGTAGACCGCGTCCGTTGCCGGAGAAAACCGCCGAGAGCCGTCGTCGCAATGTAATTTGAACTAGGGGCCGATCCCCTCACCGAATGAGCTGAAAATCGGAAGGCCGGCTCCTCGTACTCACCCTCCGACAAAACCTTAAACCGTGAAGCAAATGCTCCACCTCCGAAAATCCACCAATAAAGCCCTCCTCAATGTTCATCTCTCCTGTGAACAACAAGCAGAAGCTCAAGAAATATAAAGCCGGAAAGGGCCTAAATCCTCCCGCAAACCCTCCGGCTGAACAACAATCTCCCAAGGCCGAAATACGCTCGGGCCACCACGAAATCACTCCACACACACAAGACAACATCGATCGCGTCCTCCCGTCGAAATCGCGTCCTCTCTCCCCGAACCGCTCGCCCACTCCAAGGGGCCAGCTCCTCTGCAAACGTCCACCCAAAATCCACTGCAAATCACCTACAGAAACTGAAGGAAATACCTTGCCCGAGCAGGCACTCGAAGTCCCCCGGGGCCAAGGGCGAGACCTCCGACCGGAGACACTCAGTTCGCACTAAACAGTGCTGCAGACCGACTAAACAACCGGCGTGCTGAAGTAGACAGAAGTCTAGCTCTCAATATCATCAACATATCAATAATGCCAAATGGAGTGAAACCCCACCTTTTATAGTGCTAGCTCCCTCAAAAACCCTAACTGCGTCCTTGACCTCCTCCTTGACCTGCGCAGTTACCTTAGGAGCCTACGTGAGGCCTCTCTCATGTGTGTGTGGACCCCCAAGGCTTTCCCCTTTAAGTTACAACGTTCATCTACTAGGAAGCACTTTATTTTATTAAAGTGAGTTGACCCCCTCTTTCTCACTTTATTTATTAATTTAACTAAAGGTGGCAAAACTATGCAAAAATGAAATATTCCAATTAGCGGTGCTAATTAGGAATATTACAGTCTCCCCCGGCAGAACGTTGCTTGTCCTCAAGCAACTGAAGTGATGGATGCTGCAATATCTTCTCATCCTCCCAAGTGGCATCCTCATCCGGCAAGTTCTTCCACCTCACCAAGAACTCCCGGATCGTCCTGCTCCGCAGCTGCCTCTCCCTAGTATCAATAATGGCCTCCGGCTGCAACACCAGATGCCCCTCATCATCCGTGGGTGGTAGCTCCTCTGTGACTGTCACCTGCTGGCCCAGTGCCTTTTTCAGGCATGATACATGAAAGATATTATGAATCTTGCTGCCTTGGGGCAGCTCCAACTCATATGCAACCTGCCCGATCCTGCGTATCACCCTGTATGGCCCATAAAAGCGGGGCTTAAGCTTCTCCACCCCCTTCTGCTTAAGCGAAGACTGTCGGTATGGCTGTAGTCGCAGGTAGACCAAGTCCCCTACCTCAAAGTGTCTCTCCACCCGACCCCTATCAGCATACAGCTTCTGCTGATTCTGTGCTGTGGCTATGTTATCCTTGAGAGCTCGGAGGATATCCTGGCTCTCTTGGATCCATATCTTGGCTCTCGGAGCCCTGCTAGCACCAAACATCATGTCCACAAAAGATAAGGGATGATAACCATATAAAGCATAGAAAGGTGACATACCAATGGACATGTGATGCGTCGTGTTGTAGCAGTACTCGCCCAAATGCAGCCACTTCAGCCATGCCCTCTGCTGCCCGTTGACATAGTTACGCAAGTAGCCTTCCAGCCACTTGTTAACTATCTCTGTCTGCCCGTCCGTCTGGGGGTGATAACTAGTGCTCGGTGTCAACTCCGTCCCCACTAGCCGGAAGAGCTCCTGCCAGAATCCGCCCATAAAGCGACTATCCCTGTCGCTGACAATGGTCTTGGGTAGACCATGTAACCTGAAAACCTCCCTGAAGAACAACTCAGCCACCTGCGCTGCTGTGTGATGTGCGGATATGGCGAAAAAATGAGCATACTTCGTCAGTCGGTCAACGACGACGAAGATGCAGTCCTTGCCCTGCACCATGGGCAACCCTGTGATGAAGTCCATCGATATTCTCTCCCATTTCCCCTCTGGAATGGGAAGAGGCTGCAACAACCCTGCAGGATGGCTCATCTCCCCCTTGTTCCTCTGGCAAACATCGCACTCCCTGACATGCTGGAGTACGTCCTCCTTGAGGCCCTTCCATGAGAACCTCTCCCGAATAGCCCTGTACGTCTTGGTGAACCCCTGATGGCCCGCCAATGGTGAATCATGTGAAGCCTGGAGTATCTTCTTCTTGAGCTGAGACCCCTCAGTCAAGAAGATCCTGTCCCTGTAATAGATGATCTCATCGACCACCCTGTACCTGTCATCTGCTACCTGCCCATCCAGAACCTCACATGCAAACCTGTCCTTGGAGTACTCTACCAGCAGTCGAGCCCTCCAATCAGCGTCCAAGCTCATAAGTGATAACGTGGCCGGTCTACGAGAAAGGGCATCAACTACCACGTTATTCTTGCCTTTGACATACTCTATGTCAAAGTCATAGGCTTGGATCTTACTGATCCACTTCTGCTGTCTCTCCTGCAACTTCTGCTGTCTCTCCTGCAACTGTTTCTGCTCCAGAAAGTACCTCAGGCTGTTGTGATCTGTCCTCACCCTGAATCTGCTGCCCACTAGATACTGCCGGTATTTGGCCAATGCATGCATGATGGCCAACATCTCCTTGTCGTATATGGGATACAACCTCTCATGCGGAAGGAGCTTCCGGCTCTCAAAAGCTATCGGGTGACCGCCCTGCATCAAAACTGCACCAATCCCCTCTCCTGATGCATCACACTCGAGGACAAATGGCTGTGTGAAATCAGGCAATGCCAGCACGGGGCAGCTGCTCATCACCTCCTTGAGCTTATCAAAAGCTCGTTGTGCTGTGTCCGACCAACTGAATGCCCCCTTCCTCGTCAAATCTGTGAGGGGTGCAGCAAGCTGTGAGAAGCCCTTGACGAACTTCCTGTAGTATGTGCAAATGCCAATAAACCCCCGAAGCTCCGTCACATTCCGTGGCCCTGGCCAATCTCTGATGGCCCTGATCTTCTTCTCGTGGACTCTCACCCCGTCCACTCCTATAATGTGCCCCAGATACAGCATCTCTGTCAAACCAAACTCACACTTGGAGAGCTTGGCATAGAACTGCTGCTCTTCCAAGATGTGCAAAACTGTCTCAATATGCTGGAGGTGCTCCTCCCAAGTCCTGCTGTATATAAGTATATCATCGAAGAAGACCAGCACAAACTTCCTCAGATGACCCCTGAAAATGTGGTTCATGCACGACTGGAAGTTAGCGGGTGCATTGGTCAGCCCGAATGGCATGACCAGAAACTCAAAGTGCCCATAATGACACCTGAAAGCGGTCTTGGGAATGTCCTGTTCCCTCACGCGTATCTGATGGTACCCGGATCTCAAGTCAATCTTCGAGAAGAACCGTGCTCCTCTCAACTCATCCATCAGCTCATCGATCCTGGGGATGGGGTACCTGTTCTTCAGGGTCTTCTTATTCAGAGCCCTGTAGTCAATGCACATGCGCAATGTGCCATCCTTCTTCTTCACCAGCACTACAGAAGAAGCAAAAGGACTCGTGCTGGGCCG
This sequence comes from Pinus albicaulis, assembly GCA_034641835.2. Taxonomy (NCBI): domain Eukaryota; kingdom Viridiplantae; phylum Streptophyta; class Pinopsida; order Pinales; family Pinaceae; genus Pinus; species Pinus albicaulis. Next base: position 21,032,912 of record CM076573.1, read on the forward strand.
AATGTGACCAACGGCTAGCAACTCCTGAATGGCCCGCTCTATCTCGTCCCGATAGGCCTTGGGATGCCTATACGGTGTGGTAATCACGGCCTGTATCCCCTGCTCAAGCTCGATCGTATGCTCAAACCCCCGATCTGGTGGCTGCCTTGGTGGAATATCCCCGAATACCACTGCATATCTGTCAAGTATAGACTGTAGCTCAGGATGCACTGTCTGACCTGTATCCACTGCCTCTGAAGCTCGCAACTCTACCGCCCACTCTATGTCTCCCTTGCGGAAGGTCGCCTCCATCCTGTGTGCCGATACCGTCTGAGGCGGGTATGTGTGCTGTCCCCGAATCTTCTCATGCCTCCCCGTCTTGGGATCATCCCACTCCATCTCTAGGGCCTTCCAATCTGTCGTGACCTTCCCCAGAGTAATGAGTCACTGAACACCCAATATCAGGTTAGTGTCCGGAATATCCACCACAAAGAAGTGATCGGTCAATGTGTAAGTGCCCATCGTCATTGATAGCTCTGGAACATACCGAGCACATGCCATAGTCTGATCTCCTGGGACCAAGACGGAAAATCCATCAAAACCCTCTGTCTGTATGCCTCTCCGCTCAACCATCTGGGCATCAATAAAGTTGTGGGTGGCCCCACTATCAACTAAGACTGAAACCCGCTGCCCACGCACTGTCCCTCGTACGCGCAGCGTCAAGTACTTGGGAACTCCCCGCAATGCGGCTAGAGCTCCCCCAGTGGGTGCAAATGATGCCCCACCTGCTGCGGGTGGTGGAGGTGGTAAGGTACCCTGCGCTGCATAACTATCTCCTGCCTCCACGTCATCCTCCTCATCCTCTTCTCCACTGCTCTCGGAGAAGACCTCAATGAAATGTGCTTTCCCTGCAGCACACCTATGTCCCGGTGCCCATGGCTCCTGGCAAGTGAAGCACAACCGCTTCCTCCTTAGCTCTCTCCTAGCCTCGTCATCAAACTGCCCTCGTCCAGGATTCGCCTTGGGAGGCGGAGCCCTCGTGTCCTTCCCCTTAGGCTGGAAGGCCTGTCTCTGGGGATAAGGTGTCCGAGTCCTGGGTAAGACATCCTGTAAGTCCCGAGTCCTGCTGATGGCATCCTGAAGGGTAGCTGGTCTGGTCGACCGGACTAGGCCACGAAGTGGCTCTAACAACCCCTCCACAAACATGTAAACCATCCGAGCCACAGATAAATCAGGTACCATCACCGAAACCCTCAAGAAGTCTGAAATGTATGTCTCTGCACTCCCAGTCTGTTTGAGCTTTGTCAGCTCAACAAAGTGCTGCTCCGGATCCCTCCTGTCAAAGCGCTCTACCACCCTCCGGGTAAACTCGGCATATGTCGTCACTGCCGAATGTCCGAGTGTCGTCAACCCATGGAACCACCAGTCCTGGGCCTCACCGTCCAGATGTAATGTTGCCACCTTAATGGCCTCTGACTGCGACATCGGGTTAAGCTGGAAATAGATGTCCAGCTTCTCCACCCAAGACTTTGCCGAACTGTTTGATGAGCCATCAAACGTGGGCAAATGAAATCTGCTAGATGCGCGGTGGTCATCACGGTGGTGCCTGTGCCCTCGGTGATGATCACGGGGTCTAATGTCATGCTGGACCTGGACAAAGTCTCTAAATGTGATAGAATCTCGGAATGCCGGTCCGTACGCCTGGTACTCTGTAAAAAGGTCACCCATCAGACCCGGCTCCATCTCTCGCTGTGCTGCTGCCCCTGCATCCTCTGCCAGGAAGGTAGGCATGGTGGGTCGCGTGGGTGCTGGAATATCCCTCTGTGCACTCCTCTGTACTCCTGCCCCTGCGTCCTCTGGCAAGAATGTGGGCATAGTGGATCGCGTGGGTGCATGCGATGCCACAATGGGGATAGCATCATGCACTGGCACGTGGTGGGACATACCCGAGCCCTCACCGATCTGAAAAACCCTGGGGGGTTCCCTCTGCCTGACCTCTAATGCCGTGAGTCTCTGTGTCATCTCCTGCATGTGATGGAGGAGTGTATCCCATCTCCTCGAACCCTCATCGTCTGCCATCGGGTTCCGCTGCTCTGTGTCCCCCGCAGGCTGCTCCTGCTCTGAATCTGTCTCAGGTGGCTCCTGATCAGAATCCCTCTCTCCGAAGGGGAACTCCCACCTACTCTCAACGTCTCTGTGTCTCCTCTGATCAAAGTAGGGATTATCCCCGGGCGTCATAGACTGCCAGCTCCACAGGCTGAGCCAGAACTATGCTCTGATACCACTGTAATATCCCCAACGGGAAATAAACAGTAATACACAGCAAAACAAACAAGCAACTATATAGAACAAAATGCCGAAACTAGAATATGGAACAAGTACACATAAAATACCAGAACGCTAAGCCATTTTATTAATCCGAGAATACATATATGGGTACAAGAGATAATTAGAATGAGTGCACCTATCCTTGCTCTAGGCAAGTGAAGACCCTCTCAGAATAAGAAATGGCTACAACAGAGACTGCGTCCTAGCTGCTGGAGAAAACTGCCGTAGAAAGCTGCTGCTGCAATGTACTGGAACTAGGGGCTGATCCCCTCACCGGAATGAGCTGAAAATCGGAAGGCTGTCTATACTCACCCCTCCGGACAAAACCCAGAAACCGTGAAGCAAATGCTCCACCTCCGAAAATCCACCAAAATAGCCCTCCTCAATGAAAACGTTGTATCTCCCAGGAACAACGCAGAAGCTCAAGAAATATGCTGGGAAAGGGGCCTAAATCCTCCTGCAAAACCTCCGGCTGAAACAACAATCTCCCCAAGGCTGAAATACGCTGAAGCCACCACAAAATCACCCACAATCCGCGCACAAATACCGACCGCGTCCTCTCGTCGAAACCGCGTCCTCTCTCCCGAACTCCATGCTAGCCACTAAGCGCGCGCCGCAAACGCCCCCAAAATCCACTGCAAATCACCTACTGAAACTGAAGGAAATACCTTGCCCGAGCAGGCACTCGAAGTCCCCCGGGGCCAAGGGCGAGATCTCCGACCGGAGACACTCAGTTCGCACTAAACAGTGCTGCAGACCGACTAAACAACCGGCGTGCTGAAGTAGACAGAAGTCTAGCTCTCAATATCATCAACATATCAATAATGACAAATGGAGTGAAAACCCCACCTTTTATAGTGCTAGCTCCCTCAAAAACCCTAACTGTGTCCTTGACCTCCTCCTTGACCTGCGCAGTTACCTTAGGAGCCTACGTGAGGCCTCCCTCATGTGTGTGTGGACCCCCAAGGCCTTCCCCTTTAAGTTACAACGTTCACCTACTAGGAAGCACTTTATTTTATTAAAGTGAGTTGACCCCCTCTTTCTCACTTTATTTATTAATTTAACTAAAGGCGGTAAAACTATACAAAAAATGAAATATTCCAATTAGCGGTGCTAATTAGGAATATTACAACTGATATTCTGTTGCTTGGTGACCCTGCTTATCTCCTCTTGGCAGAGGATAGCCCACATGTCAGCCCAAGATGGTAACACTGCCCTTTTCAGAATGCTATGGACAAATGTTTCCCAATCTTCTGAGACTGCATTCAGAGCAGTCCTCACTAAGAGCCCCTCATATGGAGTAGCACCAATGCTAACCAACTGATCTCGGATGGCTTGAATCCTGAAGAGGAATGGATCTATCTTTTCACCCTTCATCATTTGGAACAATCGTATTTGGTTCTCCAGAAGCATTCTTCTTTGTACGGAGCTTCCTTGGTACATCGTGTCCAAGGCTACCCACATGTCATTTCTTGAAGTCTTCCCAACAATATGAGGTATAACGTGGTCCTTGACTCCGTCTATGATCAAACGCTTTGTGCACGTTTGATTTTCTTCATACTTCTTGAGAGGATCTGCATCGATTGGTACAACAAGAACCTTCTCTGCATGATCTTTGAGACCATACTCATCCAGAACCAAGAGGATTCTGGCCTTCCAGATAACATAGTTGGACATGCCATCCAATCTATCTTGATCCCTCAGTCCATATCGAGCCATCTTGCTCAGATCAGACAGAAACAGTACTTCTAAGTTCTCCCTCTGGATTTGGGTTTCTTGGTGACTAGAAACCCTCTAGTAACTGCTTCTGCTGAAGACTGATTTCCCTCCTAGAAATCTTTCACCAAAACACAAAAGGACAACACTCTCCGATCCTCCTGATTGAATCTCAGATCTGTTTGGCTCATATTTGCTGAGTAACTGTCTTCCTCCCGCCTTTGTTGCCTTAGCTAGGCACAATTATGCACCTGCAGAATCTCTACCCCACCAGCACTGCTGAAGATCTGAAGCACTGCTTCCGGATCTTGGCGAAATTCTTTCGCAACTGGAGAAATGACTGGACTACGTCTCACTGACTGGCCCAGCACAGCGTCAACGCTGCTCAGAAGTGGACTGCATAATCCCAGACTGGGTGACGCAGTCCTTACGCTGCCCTGGGAAGGGTCTACATAAGCCCGAAGGCCTTTTGCAGCTTCAACGCTGTCCTCTTCTAGATCTGCATTCTCTTGCTGTCAAGATGCCCTTTCCGGATATGCTGCTTCCTCTGCCACCCTGCAGAAAAATATTTCTTCAGCTGATTGCTGGAGATTCAACTTGATCTGCTATCGCTCTAATACCATGTGAAAATTCTACTACAGTATATTGGTTTATTTCTCCTACTTGATTTAGATTAATACAAGTTATTTTCAGAAATTAGATTTAGAAAATATTGAAACAAAGACAACTACAGCCTACACATGCAAATCATTTACTGAATACTATGCTCATGCAACAAAGTGACACATGAATTTTTGGACATAAGTCCCTGGAAAAACCCAAAGCGAGAAAACCGATGCAGCAGATATGAGGGTTTATTATTAAGTAGATTATGAGTATAGTAAATCTGGTTTCCAGATCTGGAAAACCCAACAGAGAATAAAAGAAATCAAATCTGCAGCTAACCTGAAGTTCTAGTGCCAAATATTTGACTGATCCACATCCTTAAACAGGATTTACAGAACTTAGCCCGGATTTGGCCCTAGAAACCCTTAGCGCTATCCCTGAAGCCCTAGTGTCAGCCCTGCTAGCCTTAGAATGCCATTGCGTTGCCCAGAGAGGGACTATGTAACCCTTGGAAGGGTGACGCAGGCCTTACGCTGGCCCTAGAGACCCTCCGCGTAACTTCTGCAGCCCCCTAGAGCCTTTGCGCTGTCCTGTGTAGCATCTGCGTAGCAGCTGCGCAACACCTGCGTAGCTGTTGGTCTGCTTCTCTGCGTTGTCCTTGTTGCTGCTCCTGTGCTTCTTAATGACTCTTGGCTCCGGGATCAGATCATCCCCTTAGCCAATACTACCCCTCGCTACAGGAAATTCCTTTAGAAATTCTTATCAAATCCGCCTTAGAATTCCAGATCCATTCCTTAGCCCTACAACTATGTGTCTGTCTCCAACTGACCCTCAAGCCTTTCTCTTATACTTTTTCATTGATCTCATCAACGACTGAGATTAAAACACTCATCAATGACTGAGATTAAAAGACTGCTTGATCCGTGTCTTTTAGAAGATTTCAGCACACGTGTTAATTAATTCACCTTAATTATTTAATTTTCCTAAGTTTAGACTTAGGAAATCCATTAAAATAATTAATTATTTGAATAACTTGAACACCAATTGAAATTTCTCAAAACACTTTCTGGGTTTTGGAGTTCAAGTGTGTCCTAGCCCCTCCACAAAATTTCAGTGCTAGAGCACACTCGATGCTACACCAACTATACAAAATCTCAACATGGAAGGGCATGCCATTATGAAGTGCCTACTTTGTTGTCTATGGTTTGTAAGCTCTTTTACACGATTACCCTAATGACTTGTTGTACTAGAAGGCTAGGGGACACATTGGATCTTATGCAGGATTGGAAATGGTGTCCATTTGGGTTTGGTCTCCCTTTATGGTGTCCTAACCTCTCGGAGCGTTACATTGGCACATGTAGAGTGTGTGTAGAGAGCCATGGGCCTCCACAGCAACACAAAACACTCCATGGATCCCCACCGATGTCGAGAGATTACTAGAGATCTGCCTTTGGGGTGAGGATGATGCACTTTGTACATTTAGCCCAGCAAGCCCCACATGAGCACCACACACTTGGCATGTGTCCCAGGACTTGTATGATGACATGGCATCGTTCATTCCATCATTTGAGACCCATGGGGTCATTGGTGTGCCCCCACAACCATTAGGAGCACCACAGAACTACTACTTGGAGAACAGGGGGCCACCCCCTTGTCCATCACATTTTGAGGATTTTATTCATCATTATAGTACTTTTGGACATTATCAAGCCTTTTGGAGGGCCCCACGACATGCATATATTATTATTTGACCTACTGAGAGGCTTATTCATTTATGAGTTAGTTTGGTGGGCTTATCACCAAAAGTTGGCTTATTTGCACATTATTTTATTTTTCGGGGCTAATGTAGCTCATTAGCTAAATCGAACTCCTAAGTGGTGTATAAATAGGAGTTAGTTGGATTCATTTGTATCATCACTTGACTTGGGATCTCTCTATCTTTAGAGAACTTCGCATTTTTCCTTGGAGGACTATTTTTGGATGATGGATGAATTTTGATGTATGGATTTGGGCTATTTCTATCTTGGAGCTTCTTATTTGCAAATGTGATGCTGGTTGAATATACTCTCTAACATCGTAAGTGCAAATTTAATGCTATTTTCTTGTTGCTGCATACAATTGGATTTCACTATAATTAGGGCTAATTGTTGCATGTATGAAATGTGGAATTATGTGTCTATCTAGCTTTTTCTATGTATGGGCCATTGTTAGATGAATGAAATGTCGTAGAGATCATGTTATCATGATAAGCTTGTACCATTTGTATGAAGTATAAATGCTTGAAAGTCACTTTTCTTCTCTTTCCTTTAACATTGGACGAAGTTGACTTTTCGGGCCTCCTTGAACAAGAAACTGAATCCTTATTATTATCCTTGACTTCATATCCCCAAATAAATTAGGCACCAGTCCCTCAAAAAAGGGTGATCATTTTCCCCTTTTTTTTCACAATTTTACCCTTTTTCCTTTGTCTAGCCCCATTAGGTCACCTAGGGCATCAATTTCCTTGGAATCTAGCCAAAGGAAAACTTCGATCTCATAGAGGCAACTACGTTGGTGGGTACTCCTCTGAATTTGGGCCAATTCCGACGATGGAATTTCCGGATACCCCAAGCCCTAGCTCTAGGATCAAGTTTTGCCTAGGTGTTTCCAAGGCTAGAACCTAGTAGGATCAATTTGACATCCTTGGAAGAAAATTCTTGTTTGATCCTTTCCCCTCACCTTGGCCAGGTTAAGAACATCATTGGTTTCCAAAATCCATCCCCTAACCTGGGCTGGGTCCACTTGGCCTCATATGGTCCCATTTTTCATCAAAGCTGATTTATCAAGGACTACTTGAGAATCCAAGTTCCAAAGGATTTTAGGGATTGCGAACCTCCTTTATAGGTTTTATTCCTCTATCTCAACCCTCCAATCCTCATCCCCTCTCCTTAGAAAACCAAGTCCCTTGCTTAAAGAGCAAACACTCTCCATTCTTCATCCTATCCTAGGGAAAGGGTCTAAGGGGTCATTTCTCTTATATTTGTTGATAAGTGGCTTCCAAAAACATCGGGTCTCCTCCCATTGGTGAAAGTCTGTAAAGAGGAGGGAGCCTTAGCTGTGGTGACAATGGGCTAAGTCTCCATCGTTCCCCTTAACCTTGCAGTTGCCCTCTTAGGAACCCCTTTTAAGTCCCATGCTGGTTTGAGTGGTAACAGGCCCTAAGGAGAGAAAACCTATAGGATGAAGAGCTAGACTAAGTGCTAACAATGGGACAATGGCCCACTGTCGCCATAGCCAAAGTCCCCTGCTCTTTACGGACTTTCACTGATGGGAGGAGTCCCGGTATGATCATGATCAGCTATGATAGATATTTTAACTTTGGAGGTACAAGGTGATGGAGCTAGATCTCATTGGAAAGAGAGGCTCAATAAAGGCACAAGGCTTCAAAGAAGCAAATCGCTCTCTAATAAAAGCCCTAAAAACAAAGGCTCAAGACCTACGGTTTGAGGTTTCTCGATGGTAATAAGTATTCACAAGGTCAAGGCCCAAGAGAAGAAAGGGCTTCTTATGATTTACTCCACCGAGTGCTAAGCTCATACAACCCTCAAAGAAGTCCTCAAGGTGAGGGAGAAGGACCTAGGTTTTGTTGAAATTTGGTACCGGAGGACAGGTGGTTCCCTAATGCTTTGATCTTTGGCCTAGGAAAAGTGTCAAAGAATTTAATTTTTCTCTAAAGTGACTTTATAAAGTTATAAAGTCAAATGTAATTTAACAGTGACTTTAAGTGATAAAGTTACGAAAGTCTAATTTTAAAGTGACTTTAATAAAGTCAATATAAAATTAGAAAGGAAAAGTGACTCTGGAAATAAATGACTAAGTGGGTCTTTATTAAAATGGGGTGAATCAAAAAATAGAGAGTGAGATTTAAATGAGCATTTAATCTCAACCCTAGATCTAAAGCTATTTCAGCCATTGGATTTAGGGATTTCCCAAAAAGTCACTTAGGGTTAGGTTAAAGGAGGAAAAGGAGGAAAAGATCATTCATTCTTTTATGAGCAGATTGAGAGAGGAGGAGAGGGAGCTGAAGAGTAATTTCTGAGCAGAGGGAGAGCAGCAAAGGCAGCACAGCAAGTCCGTACAGCAAGAGAGCACACTTCCCAAGGCTGAAAAATCCGTACAACAGAGTTTCTTTGGCACATTAACCAAGGCAGAAAGTCCGTACAGCGTTTGCACGGTTCAGAAAGCCAGCACTGTTTCAGGCTAGGCTTGGCAACAAGGAGACGAGTTTTCTAGACGAATTTTACGGCAGAAAATAAAGTAACTGTGCGGCTATATGGAATCTGTACAGTCCGTACGGTCATTCCTGGCACTTTTTTGAGGTAGTAAAGGTAGCATTTAATGCTGTAATTTCTCTGAAAAATTTCCGCTGGCTGTTTGGCACGGTTTTCAAGGTGGTGGGTGGCACAAAAGTCGAGATAAGTGATTTTTGTGTTTTCAGTAATTTTCTGTGTTTTACTGCTCACTGTAAAAGCATTTTTCAGAAATAAAAGAGAAGCTTCCAGACTGGTTTTCCCCAAGAGTTGTAGGGGGTTTTTCTAGGGTCACCTTGACCAAAAATCACTGTGTTTAAATGTGTTGAATGAGTACTTTTGTATTAAATCGATATTTATTTACGCATTTTCAGCATTGTCATATTTCAAAATTTGTGTTTTTAGCAAAATTTATTTTTTTTACGATTGTTGAATGAACATAGAAAAGACATTTCTCTTGAAAAAATAAGGTGGCTTAAGCCGGGAGTGGGAAGAAAATTTCTACATAGTACTCGGGCTTGGAGTGTTTGAAGTGCTGTTGGAGACCTTGGAGAAAAATACGACTGCTGATTTTTCACTGAAAATTCCGGCAGGCGATAACTCACAAACGAGAATTTTCACAGTTTACTACAGCAGTGTTATTTTCAGTTTTTAGGACAACAAGGATGTCTTTGGGATTGAGGGTGGAGGATAGGTTGGATGAGCATAGTAACTACAGCGTTTGGAAGGAGAGAATGCAAAGTATCTTTGAGGAGGCAGAAGTCTAGGATGTTATGGTGCATACCGCACAACACCCTGTTGTTGTGCCTACTGATGCTGTTTAGTTGGCAGCGTATAATAAAAAAAATAACAAGGGTAAGAGATTGATTCTAGACGGAATCCAAGACCATTGCATTCCTCATGTGAGAGGAAAGAGAAATGCTCATGAGATGTGGACAGCATTGACCAATCTCTACCAGAGTACCAACGAGAATCGAAAAATGGTCCTGAAGGAGAAGCTAAAAACCATTAAGATGGGTAAGACTGATAGTGCAGTTGGATATCTCACAAAGATTACTAATGTGAGAGATGAGTTGGTAGCAATTGGAGAGGTCATTCCACCCACTGATTTGGTGCGGATAGCAGTGAATGGCCTCCCTAGTTCATGGATGAACTTTGTTGATGGGGTTTGTGCACGTGAGACCCTTCCCACATGGGAGAGGTTTTGGGATGATTGCATTCGGAGACGGAGATCGGGAAAATCGGTTAGGACAGCCAAGCAGTTAAACTTGAGATGAATCTTGTTAGCGGGGACGCAGAAAGGCAAAGGGAAAACGGGCTTCCACGGAGAGCAATGGTGAGGGCAGGTAAAGGTAAACGGGGTAACTACCTGAAGGACTATTCCCGAGGTGAGTGTTGGAATTGTCGGAAGATGGGACACTATGCGGTGTGTGTCGGAGGAAAGAAGAAGAAGAAGGAAGAACCCGAACATAAAGGCGGCTTGACGAGTTGAGGACTTTGCGGATCGTTTTGACTAGGGAGTTTGGGTTCCTTGCGTGTGAGTCCTCTAGTGCGGGATCATGCGCCATAGAGGGTCGGAGGGGCAGCATTTCCCTCGATTAGCGGAGCATCCTCGGGTATCTGGTATGTGGACAGTGGGGCTTCACGTCACATGACAGGAGTCCGTGAGTACTTCTCAAAGCTTTCAGAGAGTGGCACTGATATCGAGGTAGTACTCGGTGATGACAGAGTTGTTAGAGCAGTCGGTGTGGGGACACTGACATTTCAGAGGGAGTCCAAACCTCCCTTGAAAGTGTCAGATGTTCTTTATGTGCCAGGGATGAGGAAGAACCTCATATCCGTCTCAGCTTTGGAGGATAGAGGATATGAGGTACTGTTCAGGGGAGGACAGGTGCTGATGTATCCCAGGGGCACTCCAGCTGATTCAACTAGAGTGATAGGTGTACGCCATGCAAAGGTGTACAAGTTTGCATTCCAGCCCCTTTTGGCATTGAGCAGTAGTACCGACAGCAGAGCTAGCAGTTCTGAGCTGTGTGAGATTTGGCACCGCAGGATGGGACATATGTATCATGGAGCCTTGAGGACCTTGCGGGAGATCACTACAGGTATTGCCAGATTTCAGTACTAATCACTTTGATACTTGCAGAGGATGTGCGATGGGCAAGTTTGCCAAATCCCCTTTTCCCAGCAGTGACAGCAGAGCGACTGGGATACTTGATTTGATTCATTCCGATGTGAGTGGTCGGATGTCTCATGTTTCCTTGAGTGGATATGAGTTCTATGTGTTATTCATTGATGATCACTCCAGGAGGACCTGGATTTATTTCTTGAAGACCAAGAGTGAGGTCTTCAAGCGGTTTCAGGAGTTCAGAGCTCTTATGGAGACACAGACAGGTCGGAAGATCAAGTCCCTGAGGTCGGACAATGGGGGAGAGTACACCCTTGGAGAGTTTGTTGACTATTGTGCGGAGGCAGGCATTAGGAGGGAGTTCACTGTTCCTTACAACCCCCAGCAGAACGGGGTTGTGGAGAGGAAGAACAGATCCATCGGAGGGGCTGCCAAAGCCATGTTACATGATCGGGGGTTGCCATTGTTTTTATGGGCAGAGGCCTGCAACACAGCTGTTTATTTGCAGAACAGGAGTTCGCATCGTGCCTTGGGGCACATGACTCCGGAGGAGGCTTTTTCTGGGAAGAAGCCTGATATTGGTCATCTTCGTATCTTTGGGTGCATTACATACTCCTACATACCCAAGGAGAAGAGGACCAAACTAGAACCCACCGCAGAGAAGGGTATCTTTGTGGGCTACAGTGAGACCTCCAAGGCCTTTCAGATTTACATTCCTGCACAGAGGAAAGTTGTTGTCGGGCGGGATGTGAAGTTCGAGGAGGACAGGGCCTTTAGGAGGTCACGGGAGTTAGAGTATCTGGATCAGCCAGACCCTCAGCAGCAGTTGAGTCAGTCGCAGGGATCCAGTGGGCAGGGATCAGGAGGATCCGGAGGTACATCTATGACGATGTAAGGTCCGTCAGTGGGGAGTGGCTCGCAGAGTCAGAGGGGAGGTGGTGCCCGGGCGACATGCGGAAGCGATCCATAGAGCGAGTTCACTAGGGAGTCCAGCGATGGACGGTTCACACGGCCTTCGGCGTCTACAGGTTCAGGTGCAAGCAGGAGGACAGCAGATAGACAGTCAGGAGTTCAGGCTCCTGATGATGATGAGGAGTTTCATTCTCCAATGGGAGAAGTATGCTCAGGGAAGAGGAAGCCCAAGTGGCTTCAGGACACCTTGAGAGAGGCCACATCTGTTGCTGGGCCTAAGAGGCCGGTCAGAGAGAGCAGACCACCTGAGAGGTTTTGTAGCTATATGGCAATGGCTACCGGCATCCTTGACTCTGAGCCTTCTAGCTATGAGGAGGCAGCTAGCCAGCAGGTCTGGAGAGAGGCCATGCAGGAGGAGTATTCTTCTATCATGAAGAATGATGTTTGGGAGGTGGTGCCGAGGCCTGAGGGCAAATCCATGGTTACTTCCAGATGGCTTTACAAGGTAAAGCATGCTGCAGATGGCAGCATTGAGAAATTCAAAGCGAGGTTTGTGGCTAGAGGGTTCTCCGAGGTAGAGGGAGTTGATTATGAGGAGACCTTCGCTCCCGTGGCTCGATATACTTCGATCCGCTCCATTATATCGATAGCAGCAGAGATGGGTTGGAAGATCCACCAGATGGATGTGAAGACCGCATTTCTCAATGGCTTTATACAGGAGGAGGTGTACATTGAGCAGCCACAGGGCTTTGAGGTGCATGGGAAGGAGTCCCATGTGTGCAGACTGAAGAAGGCCCTTTATGGCCTGAAGCAAGCTCCCAGAGCTTGGTACTCCGGGATAGATACATACTTGCAGGGGATGGGTTTCACAAAGAGTGAGGCAGATCCGAACCTTTACTATATTGTGATAGGTGAGGAGCCTCTCATTCTGGTGCTGTATGTGGATGACTTAGTCATTACAGGTGCAGAGAGACTCATAGAGCATTGCAAGAGAGATCTTGCAGCGGAGTTTGAGATGAAGGACATCGGCTTGATGCATTACTTTTTGGGTTTGGAGGTGTGGCAGGAGGAGGGGCATTTCTTCCTGGGACAGGGGAAGTATATTGTGGACATCCTTGGCAGATTCCACATGGAGGATTGTAGACCCATGTCGACAGCGATGATCACCAACTGGAAGAAGCTTCATGCTTCGGATTCCGAGTTGGTGGATCCCACATTGTACAGACAGCTGATTGGTTCCTTGATGTATTTGGTCAACACTAGACCAGATATTTGTTTTGCAGTCAACACGATGAGTCGGTTTATGTGTGAGCCTAGGAAGGTTCACTGGGTGGCTGCAAAACACATTTTGCGATACTTGCAGGGGACAGTGGATTATGGTCTGGACTACAGGCAGGGGGATGGAGTGAGATTGGCAGGTTACACTGATTCTGATTGGGCAGGTTGTGCTTCTGATAGGAAGAGCACTTCGGGGTGCTGTTTTGGGTTGGGTTCGGCAGTGGTGTCATGGTTCAGCCGGAAGCAGCAGTCAGTAGCATTGAGTTCAGCGGAAGCAGAGTATATGGCAGCCAGTCTAGCTAGTTGTGAGGCCATCTGGCTTCGCAAGATGTTGTTTGGATTATTTGGTCAGCCGTTGAGACCTTCAGTGATTTACTGTGATAATCAGAGTTGCATTAAACTCACGGAGAATCCAGTATTTCATGACAGGTCAAAGCATATCCGGATCAAATATCACTTCATCAGAGACTATGTTCAGAAAGGAGCTGTGAAGCTTGAGTATATTCCCACTGATGAGCAGGTTGCAGATATTCTTACCAAAGCCTTACCACGGGGCAAGCATGTCTACTTCAGAGACAAGATGGGTGTGGTGAGGAACACCTTCCTCGGTAAGAGGGAGTGTTGAAATTTGGTACGGAGGACAGGTGGTTCCCTAAGGCTTTGATCTTTGGCCTAGGGAAAAGTGTCCAAAAGAATTTAATTTTTCTCCTAAAGTGACTTTATAATTTTATAAAGTCAAATCTAATTTAAAAGTGACTTTAAGTGATAAAGTTACTAAAGTCTAATTTTAAAGTGACTTTAATAAAGTCGATGTAAAATTAGAAAGGAAAGTGACTTTGGAAATAAATGACTAAGTGGGTCTTTATTAAAGTGGGGTGAATTAAAAAATAGAAAGTGAGATTTAAATGAGCATTTAATCTCAGCCCTAGATCTCAATCTATCTCGGCCATTGGATTTAGGGATTCCCCAAAAGTCACTTAGGGTTAGGTTAAAGGAGGAAAAGGAGGAAAAGGTCATTCATTCTTTCATGAGCAGATTGAGAGAGGAGGAGAGGGAGCTGAAGAGTAATTTCTGAGCAGAGGGAGAGCAGCAAAGGCAGCACAGCAAGTCCGTACAGCAAGAGGGCACACTTCCCAAGGTTGAAAAATCCGTACAGCAGAGTTTCATTGGCACATTAACCAAGGCAGAAAGTCCGTACAGCATTTGCACGATTTTCGAGAGAGGGGCAGCATTGTTTTCGAGAGCTGGAACAGCAGCAAGGAGCATGGTTTTGAAGGCAGATTTTTCTGGGCACGAAAATCGAGAAAGGGGGCTGTTGTCCCATCCATACGGAATTCGTACAGTCCGTACAGTCATTCCTGGCATGCTTTTCGAGGCAGCTAAGACAGCGTTTAATGCTGTAATTTCTCTAAAAAATTTCTGTTTGCTTTTTGGCACGTTTTTCAAGGTGGAGGGTGGCACGAAAGTCAAGATAAGTGATTTTTGTGTTTGCTGTAATTTTCTGTGTATTACTGCTCACTGTAAAAGCATTTTTCAGAAATAAAAGAGAAGCTTCCAGACTGGTTTTCCCCAAGAGTTGTAGGGGGTTTTTCCAGGGTCACCTTGACCAAAAATCACTGTGTTTAAATTTGTTGAATGGCTGTTTGTATTTGCTGATATTTATTTCTGCATTTTCCAGCATTCTGTTATATTTCCAGAATTTGTGTTTTCAGCAAAATTTATTTTCCAGTTGTTGAATGTATGGACATGGGAAAGGGCATTTAACTATTTGTGGAGAAATAAGGTGAAACTGAAAACCGGGGTGGGAAAGAGAAAATTTCTACAGGTTTTCCCTTTTGGAGCAACACCTAGGGCAAGAAGTCCTCAAGGTGAGGGAGAAGAACCTAGGTTTTCCCTCTTGGAGCAACACATAGGGCGAGATATGTTATGGATAAAACACGGGCAGATGCCCACCAAACTTGGATCATAGGTAGCATAGACCCTGAGCTTGATATTTGGACCCTTGAATTCCCAAAAAATCACCTCTCTAAAATTTCGCTGCAAGCCCTAGATTTTTGCCCTACCTTTAGGGGACCAAAATTTAGAGGGAGAAAATTATGGAGAGAAATAGGTTTGATCACCAATTGGATTGGAACAGTGCCTTTTCCTTTGGGCATATGGAGTAATTGATGCTTTAGATTAACCAAAATCTTCCTTAAGGAGGTCAAGGATTGATGCCCTAGCTACAACAATTACCCACTCAAGCATTATGGAGTTTCATGGAGACAAACAATTATTCATCCACTAGGAACATTCATCATTTTTCATACAATGAGTAACATATGTAATTGTCAACCAAATAGCTTTCAAAATGATCTTCAATAAATTAGGGCACAATAGCATAAATCTAGTTGCCACAATTCCATACATTAGACATATTCCAAAAACAAAACTTCAATATAAAACACTTCCAAGATGACAACATGATATATCCATCTACAATTCAAGAGATAGCTCCAAAGAAGATCAAATTTCAGCTCCAAATATCAAAATGCATCCAAGATCATCCAATAGCCAACCAAAGAAAAAGTGTGAATTTTCCAAGAAGGCAGAAATTCCCAACTGTGATCACCACTCACAAATGAACCTAAGTTCTATTTATATGAGTCCTAAATCGAATTTAGCCTATGAGCCCCCAAAATATTAAAATAACGGGCAAGAAACATGCCTTGGTCACAAGTCGACCAAGTAGCTTTTACAAATTATAAAATAACCATCCAAATGTTGGTTCAATTGATGATGTCAAGCTAATGTAGGGTCATTGGAGGGCCACGTTGAGTCCTCTAAGTTCCAAGATGTGTGAGATGGCTCCATAAATGATGAACTAGGGGATGGCCCCTAATTCTCCATGCAAGTTATCACGTGGAGCCCCAAAGTGGGTTTGGTTTACAAACATTTGTCTCATGGGTCTCTTGATGATAGAATAGCTAGTATAATGCTCCAAATGAGGGCTCTGATAATGGTGCTTGCACTCCCATGTCTCCTCCTCTGGGCCTTGGATCAACTAGCATACTATGCTAAGTTGGCTGGGGCACACTGGTCCAAGTGCATCATCTCGCGAACAAAGTGGGGCTAAGGGTGCTGAAGGTGCCCATGGGATGAAATGATGCTCTAACACATGGAGTCCCATGGCTCTCAACGCTTCCCTTGGGAGTGTCAATATGATCCTTTGGTGGGCTTGGACCCCAATTAAGTTGCCCAACCCATGATGAAACCAAGGTTACTTGGGAGCGGGAGCGGGGAGCGATATTTGCAAAAGCTCCTGGTTCGGGAGAGAATTTTTATTAAATATATATTTTTATATATTTTGATGCATATATGTCAACAAAAGCATGTAGAATGATGAATTAGATATAAAAAAACATAAAAACTTGGATTGAACCACATAACATCAATAATCTAGAAGTTATAATCTTCATCAACCACGTCCACAAGTTAGTAATGTAGAAATTTCTGAATCTTATAACTTATGCAGAAATTATTACTGTAAATTCGGTTAAACTCCTCCTACTTAGATAAGTTATTAACTGAATAAATTCAAGTTAACATTGAAGCAAAACACATAACAGATCTCTATCAATTCAGATCTAGAATAAGCACATGCATACATTGGCGCCTTAGGGTTATAGGATGGGCACCTCTTGGAAAACCTGGATTGAAAAAGCCTTTTAATTCTCCCTTCCACCATACTTGACACCTTCCATGTCACATTATAAAACCCTTATGCACAATCTGCATTCTTTTGGTCTAACTATCATTGGTTCATTGGGATTTGACACCCTCTTATCCACATCCTTGAGTAAGGTTGGAAACATTTCCATGGAGGTTGATGTAGATAAAAGAATGGAAAAGCATAATATGGCCACAATGAAAGAAAATAAAATCAAAATGCAAAAGATGGTGGGGACATAAGTTAGCACGTGGGAAAAATTCTAGCATGAGCTCTACCCTCCCCATCAACCATTACTTGGTTCTTGAGCACTTGTTGCTCTATTTCATCAAAATGAACCCTTGCATGTCCCAACCTTAATGATCGATAAACTGTCTCATCTTAAGGGGTAAAATTAAATGCTACATCATAAAGAGCAAGCTCTAACCCTTGAGCTATGTAGCTAAAATAAAAAGCATTATTATGAAAAAGTAAAAGGCGCACTAGAGGTGTGGAAAAAGCAAACCAGGGTAACAAATGCCTCCACGATTGCTCCCTCCATTACATCTATACACTTAGGATGTGGACTCCTATTGGCCAGTCCCCTTGACCATGACACTTGGCCATAGAGTCTTTTCCCCTCCATTGCTACTCATTTAGACCAACACCTATTGATTGAAAGGTTAATCTTGGAAATGCCACCCCCCCTTGGGGGGCTGAAGTGCCTAATTGGGTTGACTCTTAGCCAAGTTGCCAACCAAGGTAGGGAATACCTTTACGAGACTTGGTCTAGTTAGATATTAGAGGGTGATCTCGATTTGAATTATTAATATGCCCTTAAAATACAAGTTTGGTCCACTTAGATGCTTATATGATCTTAGATCTAATGAATGGTTACTTTCAGTGGAGTTTAAGTTGGTCTTTCTAGGTGGCCCATAATAGCACAAGCTTTTAGGGCACCCATTCCACAGGTACCCGAGCCCTACAAAGAGGTTGATGACTTGGCATATGTAGCGTTTCCCACTTACATCAGAGTATTGGGCAATATGATGACTTAAGCAGCTGATGCACATCCCAAAGTACCCGCAAGAACTAGGACGCTGGTCTTCTTTTTCCTAGCACAGAGGATTCTTGATGATTGCACCACTGGACCCAGCATGCCCCTAGGTTTTCCTTAACACTACTTGATGGTAAGGCCATGATTCAAAGCCCAGATGAGGATGGTCTTCCATGATATGACTAGGGAAGGCTTGTTGCACTTGATGGAACCCTAATGGTGGAGAAAGAAGGCACTATGTTGACCATTGGCGACACATGGAGATGACGTGGGGGCATCAAAATTGTATTTGGGACTTGTTACCACAAAATCTAGCGGGCCCTATTACCCACCACTTTGTGGGTGATATACCTAGGAGAATTTTTTCTCCATGATGGACCTTAGCCGACAGCTAACAGCCCCTTGCAACCCTCAACTAGCTCGTTGTGCCATTTCTCTGCCATCTGAGCTAGCCATGTGGTTCCTCACCCATCTGTATTGATTGTATGTTTGAAGGTGGGCCTCCCGAATCTAAAGGTATGTCTGGTCATTTGGTAATTGAGTATTGGGTTTACTTATCATGGACACTTCTGGGCATGGATTGATGGAGATATTTTGCAGAAAGAGTGGGCTTAGTTCGTGCTTCTGTCCCCTTGATCTCTTTTGGATGTTACCCTTGGATCTTAGTCCCATGGGATCTCCTTTATTGACCATTTGGTTCTAGGGTGGTACTACTTGGGAAACCCCGACTTTGGTTGTATGGTCCCGCTCTTTTATTCGCATATATTTCTCCCTTTCCACTAACAATGTTCATCATTTCTCCCACCTGGGTCCACATTGCCTCTATGGGTTCACATAGGGTCGGCCTCCCTATCTCCTTGCCCCCACCTTGGGTCAGGCCTGGAACAATGCCCTGGAATTTGAAGTAGCTAAAAGAAAAAGTAAAAGCATAAATGGCCACATTCAACAAGAAATTGTACCACAAAATGCAAAAGATGGTAGGGACAAAAATAATTAGCACGTGGGAAAAAGCTAATACTTGAGCTCTACCCAATACCCATGGTCATCACCCTAGTTCCATAGGCCCTAGATGAGCCTCCTTTATCATTCAGGAACCCAGGGTTGTCCCAACCCCTGGAGGGAAATGAAATGCCCTACCTAAAATGGGGTAATTGTCGCTATATCTTACACATCATGCTCTTGTCCTTTGAGCCCCGAGCAGTTAATTGAAGAAAATTCATAAAGGGCAAAAGGAATATTAAGAAGGGTGGAAAAATCAAGGCCGAGGCACCTCATGTACCATGAGTGCTCTCTCCTACACATTAGACACCCAGGTGTGAGCTCCCATTTATCTAGCTGCCCTTGTGCCCCAATATGTGGCCCTGGATTGCCCCCTCATTCCCTGCTCCATTTCACTTCTTTATCACAAGCCACCACGATTTGAGGGATGTCCCTTGGATATACTATCCCCTCTAAGGGTAGAAACCACCTAATAAGGTACTTGGCTAACCCCCTTTGGATCTTAGAGACATTAGCACATGCCAAAGCCCACTACGAAATGTGAAAATTCTACTGCAGTATATTGGTTTATTTCTCCTACTTGATTTAGATTAATACAAGTTATTTTTAGAAATTAGATTCATAAATACCGAAATAAACAAAACTACAGCCTATACATGCAGATCATTTACTGAATACTACGCTCATGCAACAAAGTGACACATGGATTATTGGAAATAAGTCCCCGGAAAAACCCAAAGCTGGAAAACTGGTGCAACAGATATGAGGGTTTATTATTAAGTAGATTCTGAGTATAGTAAATCTGGGTTCCAGATCTGGAAAACCCGACAGAGAATAAAAGAAATCAAACTTACAGCTAACTTAAAGTTCTAGTGCCAAATATCTAACTAATCCACACCCTCAAATGGGATTTACAGAACTCAACCCGGATCTGGCCCTAGAAACCCTCAGCGCTACCCCTGAAGCCCTAGCGTCAGCCTTGCTAGCCTCAGAATGCCACTGCGCTGCATAACCCCTGGAAGGGTGACACAGGCCTTACGCTGGCCCTGGAGACCCTTTGCGTAACTTCTGCAACCTCCTGGAGCCTCTGCGCTGCCTTGGATAGCGGCTGCGAATCACCTACATAGTTGCTGCTCTACTTCTCTCTACTATCCTTGTTGTTGCTCCTCTGCCTCTTATTGACTCTTGGCTCCGGGATCAGATCATCCCCTTAGCCAATACTACCCCTCGCTACAGGAAATTCCTCCAAAAATTCTTAGCAAACCTGCCCTAGAATTCCAGATCTATTCCTCAGCGCTGCAACTGTGTGTCTGTCTCCAATTCACCCTTAAGCCTTTCTCTTATACTTTTTCATTGATCTCATCAACGACCGAGATTAAAACATTCATCAACAACTGAGATTAAAAGACTGCTTGATCCGTGTCTTTTACAACATTTCAGCACATGTTAATTATTTCACTTTAATTATTTAATTTTCCTAAGTTTAGACTTAGGAAATCCATTAAAATAATTAATTATTTTAATAACTTGAACACCAACTGAAATTTCTCAAAACACTTTCTGGGTTTTAGAGTTCAAGTGTGTCTTAGCCCCTCCACAAAATTTCAGGGCTAGAACACACCCGATGCTACACGAACTACACAAAATCTCAACACTCCCTCTTAGCACGGAGTGTGCTCTAGCAATGCATCCACACCATGCACTACAAGATTTTGAGGCTGGATTCTGTGCTGTTGATTCTTGGCTTGCTGCCCTCTATCCATTGCACTATTGCTCTCTGTACTGTTGCCCATGCCACTGCCATCGACACTGCCACATCTGTACTGCTGCCCATGCCACTGCCACTGACACTGCCACATCTGTACTGCAACTCCCTCTCAAATTGCTGCATCATGCTACCCATAACACTGCTACTGCTAACTGCTGCACTGCAACTCAGTTGTCGAGAAGTAAGCAACTGAAGGAACTTTGCCCAACTGTTTGACAGATAATGTAATATTCCCAATTAGCCTTGCTAATTGGAATATTTCATTTTTGCTTTATTTTGCCGCTTTAGCTAGAAATAATAAATAAAGTGAGAAATAAGAGGGGTCACCTCACTTTAGTCACCTCACTTTATAATAAAGTGTTCTTTCCTAGTAGATTGACGTTATAACTTAGAGAGGGGGCCTTGGGGGTCCACATGAGTATGATGGGGGAGGCATCAGGCTGACCCAAGGTAAACTGCGCAGGTCAAAGGAGAGTAAGGACGCAATTAAGTTTTGGAGGGAGTTTGGCATTATAAAAGGAGAGGTTCTCACCTCATTTGGATCATTCATGATTTGATATTATTATTGAGAGCTAGACTTCTGTCTGCTTCAGCACGCCGGTTGTTTAGTCGGTCTGCAGCACTGTTTAGTGCAACCGAGTGTCTCCGGTCGGAGATCCCACCCTTAGCCTCGGGGGACTTCGAGTGCCTGCCCTGGTAAGGTTATTTCTGGTTTCACCCTTAGCTTCGGGGGACTTCGAGTCGCCCTAGTAAGGTTATGTTCTGAGTACACTTTTCAGTTTC
This sequence comes from Pinus albicaulis, assembly GCA_034641835.2. Classification (NCBI taxonomy): domain Eukaryota; kingdom Viridiplantae; phylum Streptophyta; class Pinopsida; order Pinales; family Pinaceae; genus Pinus; species Pinus albicaulis. The sequence goes on from CM076573.1 coordinate 21,054,443, forward strand.
AGCAGAAAGTAGCAGCAGTTTCTGGTACAGATTTGGGGAGGAAGAAGCCCTCTTGTGGCTGCGCAGTTCAGAGGAGGAAGGACGCTGTTTCAGGAGGAGAGAGGACGCTGATCAGCCTAGGAGAGTGAGGACGCTGTTCCAGGAAGGACGCAGTCCAGATCTGAGCAGAGAAAACGCTGTCCAGGAGGAGGAAGGACGCAGATCAGTCTTGGAGTGAGGACGCTGTCCAGTTCTGAAGAGGAGGATGCAGATCTGAAGGCACATTGATAGATCCAGCCTTGGAGAGGGTAGATCTGAGCAGATATTTGCAGATCTAGTTTTGTATGGTACAGATCTGAAGGTATAACACTAGATCCAGCTTGGGAGATTGCAGATCTGAGGAGATATTGGGAGATCTAGCCTAGATCTGAAGAGATAATATCAGATCCAGCCTTGGAGGCTGCAGATCTGAAGAGATATTGTCAGATCCAGCATAGATCTGAAGGGTTGATAGCAGATCTGACCTAGGAGGACGCAGATCAGAAGGGATAGGACGCAGATCTGGTTTGGAGGCTTCAGATCCAGCAGATCTGAGCATTCAGGAGGCAGATCCACCAGGTAGGACGCTGATCTGAGGAGCAGGCTTGTGTGAGATGGGCTCAACAGCGTTTTCTAGCATTCAGTAGCTGATCCATCTATCTGGAGGTTTGGGTGATTGGTGCTTCATCTGTTTCTGCGCTGTCACTAGCAGAGACAGCGTTTTCCATTGGTGAGGGTGTGGAGTTCGAGATCAGCTATTTCCCATTCTTCAGCTCATAGTACCAGCGCAGTCTCCAGAGCAGTTAGGACGCTGTCCTTGTTGCGGTCATTATTTGTCTGAGAGGGTCTCCACTTGCCTAGGGCAAGGATAGGTGCACTTACTCTGATTTTCTTGTACTCCTCTCTATGTACTTTCAGATTAATAAAATGGCTCAGTTTTATGGCATCCTATGTGTAATTGTTCAGTGATCTGGTTCAGCATTGTATTTTCTATATCTGTCTGGTAAATTTATGTTTATTACTGGTTATTTCCCTTTGGGGATATTACAGTGGTATCAGAGCATAGATCTGGCTCAGCCTGTGGTGCTAGCAATCTATGACGCCCGGGGATAACCCCTACATTTACCAGAGAGAGCACAGAAGAGCAGAGAATAGGGGGAAATTTCCCTTCGGGGGAAGTGACTCTGATCAGGAATCACCTGGTACAGATCCGGAAACAGAACAACATAATCCAATGGCAGAGGATGATGTGAGGTTTAAAGAGGCGGTCCTCCGTCACATGCAGGAGACTTCTCAGAGGCTTTCCGCCATAGAGATCAGTCAGAGAGAGCTTCCGAGGGTTCTCCAGGTGGGAGAAGGATCGGGCATGTCTCGCTACATACCAGACGCTATCCCCATTGTAACAGCGCAGAAATCCACACGACCCACCATGCCTACCTTTCCGGTAGAGGAAGAGGGGTCAACAGCACCAAGAGATGGGGGTCTAGCTCAACATGCGGCCATTTTTGCAGACTGGCAGGGCCTAGGACAGGCGTTCATGGATGCTTTCCCCTTTGAGCGCTATATCCAGTTCCGATGTGGCGGCAAGACCCATGAGCAGGAGCAACACAAGGGACGTGGATCCCACCGTGATAGTCATCGTGCAGCCAGTAAATTCCATTTGCCGATGTTTGATGGTTCGCAGAAGACTACGGCAAAATCCTGGGTGGAGAAACTGGACATCTATTTTCAGCTTAACCAGATGCCAGAGCAGGAGGCCATTAAGATGGCTGCACTGCATTTGGAGGGTGAGGCCCAGGACTGGTGGTTTCATGGGATGAAAACACTGGGACATGCCACAGTGACGACATATGAGGAGTTCACCAGGAGAGTGGTGGAGCGTTTTGACAAGAAGGATCCGGAGCAGCCTTTCTTTGAGCTAACCAAGCTCAGACAGACGGGGAGTGCAGAGGCATACATCTCAGACTTCTTGAGGATCTCAGTGATGGTACCTGACTTATCGACAGCTCGGATAGTCTATATGTTTGTGGAGGGGCTGTCAGAGCCACTTCGTGGCCTAGTCCGGTCAAACAAACCGGCTACACTACAGGATGCTATCAGTAGGGCTCGTGACCTACAAGATGTCTTGCCTAGGGCTCGGCCACCTTATCCCCAGAGACAGGCTTTCCAGCCTAAGGGTAAGGACATGAGGGTTCCGCCTCCCAAGGCGAATCCAGGACGAGGACAGTTTGATGATGAGGCCAGGAGGGAGCTGAGACGGAAGCGATTATGCTTCACCTGCCAGGAGCCGTGGGCACCGGGACACAAATGTACGGCAGGGAAGGCACATTTCATAGAGGTCTTCTCCGAGAGCAGCGGGGAAGAGGATGAGGTGGATGATGAGGAGGCAGGAGGATGTTATGCAGCACAGAGTACCTTACCACCTCCGCCACCCGATGCAGGTGGGGCATCATTCGCACCTACTGGGGGAGCTCTAGCAGCATTACGAGGAGTCCTCAAGTATCTGACATTGCGCGTACGAGGGACAGTGCGCGGACAGCGGGTTTCGGTCTTAGTCGACAGTGGGGCCACCCACAACTTCATTGATGCCCAGATGGTCGCACGGAGAGGCATACCAACGGAGAGCTTTGATGGGTTTTCTGTTTTGGTACCAGGAGATCAGACCATGGCATGTGCTCGATATGTACCAGAATTGTCAGTAACGATGGGCACTTATACATTGACCGATCACTTCTTTGTGGTGGACATTCCGGACACCAAGGTGATATTGGGGGTCCAGTGGCTTATTACTCTGGGGAAGGTCACGACGGATTGGAAGGCCCTGGAGATGGAGTGGGATGATCCCAAGACGGGGAAGCATGAGAAGATACGAGGGCAGAACACATATCCACCCCAGACGGTATCGGCACACAGCATGGAGGCGACATTCCGCAAGGGAGATATAGAGTGGGCAGTAGAGTTGCGGGCTTCAGAGGTAGTAGATACGGGACGGACAGTGCACCTTGATCTACAGACTCTTCTCGACAGATATGCAGTAGTTTTTGGAGACATTCCACTAGGACAGCCACCAGATCGGGGGTTTGAGCACACGATCGAGTTGGAGCAGGGGATACAGGCAGTGATCACCACACCGTATAGGCATCCCAAGGCCTATCGGGATGAGATAGAGCGGGCCATTCAGGAGTTGCTGGCCCTTGGGCACATTCGACCCAGCACCAGTCCTTTTGCTTCTTCAGTAGTGCTGGTGAAGAAGAAGGACGGCACATTACGCATGTGCATTGACTATAGGGCTCTGAACAAGAAGACCCTGAAGAACAGGTACCCCATTCCCAGGATCGACGAGCCGATGGATGAGTTGAGAGGAGCACGGTTCTTCTCAAAGATTGATTTGAGATCCGGATACCATCAGATACGCATGAGGGAACAGGATATTCCCAAGACTGCTTTCAGGTGTCATTATGGGCACTTTGAGTTTCTGGTCATGCCATTTGGGTTGACCAATGCACCTGCTACTTTCCAGTCTTGTATGAACCATATTTTCAGGGATCATCTGAGGAAGTTCGTGCTGGTTTTCTTCGATGATATCCTTATATACAGCAGGACCTGGGAGGAGCACCTCCAGCACATTGAGACGGTCTTGCACATTCTGGAGGAGCAGCAGTTCTTTGCCAAGCTCTCCAAGTGTGAGTTTGGATTGACAGAGATGCTGTATTTGGGATACATCATAGGAGTGGACGGGGTGAGAGTCCACGAGGAGAAGATCCGGGCTATCAGGGACTGGCCAGAGCCACGGAATGTGACAGAACTTAGAGGGTTCATCGGTATTTGTACTTACTACTGGAAGTTCGTCAAGGGCTTCTCACAGCTTGCTGCACCCCTCACGGAGCTGACGAGGAAGGGGGCATTCAGTTGGCCAGATACCGCACAGCGAGCTTTTGATAAGCTCAAGGAGGTGATGAGTAGTTGCCCCGTGTTGGCTTTGCCAGATTTTACGCAGCCCTTTGTCCTAGAATGCGATGCATCAGGAGAAGGGATTGGAGCAGTTTTGATGCAGGAGGGTCATCCGATTGCGTTCGAGAGCCGGAAGCTCCTTCCACACGAGAGGCTTTATCCCATCTATGACAAGGAGATGCTGGCCATCATGCATGCATTGGCCAAATTCCGGCAGTACCTGGTAGGTGGCAGATTCAGGGTGAGGACGGACCATAACAGCCTGAAGTACTTTCTGGAGCAGAAGCAGTTGCAGGAGAGGCAGCAGAAGTGGATCAGCAAGATCCAAGCTTACGACTTTGACATAGAGTATGTCAAAGGGAAAAATAACGTGGTAGCAGATGCCCTTTCCCGTAGACCAGCCACGTTATCACTCATGAGCTTGGACGCTGACTGGAAGGCTCGACTACTGGTTGAGTACTCCAAAGATAGATTTGCATGCGAGGTGCTGGATGGACAGGTAGCAGATAGCAGATACAGGGTGGCCGATGAGGTCATCTATTTCAGGGACAGGATCTTCTTGACTGAGGGGTCTCAGCTCAAGGAGAAGATACTCCAGGCTTCACATGATTCACCATTGGCGGGCCATCAGGGGTTCACCAAGATGTACAGGGCCATCCGAGAGAGATTTGCATGGAAGGGCCTCAAGGAGGACGTACTCCAGCATGTCAGGGAGTGCGAGGTTTGCCAGCGGAACAAGGGAGAGATGAGCCATCCTGCGGGGTTGTTGCAGCCGCTTCCCATTCCGGAGGGGAAGTGGGAGAGTATTTCGATGGACTTCATCACGGGGTTGCCCACAGTGCAGGGCAAGGACTGCATCTTCGTAGTAGTTGACCGGCTAACGAAGTATGCTCATTTTTTCGCCATTTCGGCGCATTATACAGCGGCACAGGTGGCAGAAATGTTTTTCCGGGAGGTTTTCAGATTGCATGGTCTACCCAAGACCATTGTTAGCGACAGGGACAGCCGTTTTATGGGTGGTTTTTGGCAGGAGCTCTTTCGACTAGTGGGAACTGAGTTGACACCGAGCACTAGTTATCATCCCCAGACGGACGGGCAGACGGAGATAGTTAACAAGTGGCTGGAGGGCTACTTGCGTAACTACGTCAGTGGGCAGCAGAGAGCATGGCTGAAATGGCTACACCTGGGCGAGTACTGCTACAACACAACCCACCATATGTCCATCGGCATGACACCTTTCTATGCGTTGTATGGATACCATTCCCTATCTTTTGTAGACATGATGTTTGGTGTTAGCAGGGCTCCGCGAGCCAAATTGTGGATCCAAGAGAGCCAAGACATCCTCCGGGCTCTCAAGGACAACATAGCCACAGCACAGAATCAGCAGAAATTGTATGCTCATAAGGGTCGGGTGGAGAGACACTTTGAGGTAGGGGACCTGGTCTACCTGCGGTTACAGCCATACCGACAGTCTTCACTCAAACAGAAGGGGGCAGAGAAGCTTAAGCCTCGCTTTTATGGACCGTACAGGGTGATACGTAGGATCGGGCAGGTTGCATATGAGTTGGAACTGCCCCAAGGCAGCCGGATTCATAACATCTTCCATGTATCATGCCTAAAGAAGGCACTGGGCCAGCACGTGACAGTCACCGGGGAGCTACCGCCGACAAATGATGAGGGGCACTTGGTGTTACAGCCGGAGGCCATTATTGACACCAGGGAGAGACAGCTGCGTAGCAGGAAGATCAGAGAGTTCTTGGTGAGATGGAAGAATCTGCCGGATGAGGATGCCACTTGGGAGGATGAGAGGATCTTACAGCATCCATCACTTTAGTTGCTTGAGGACAAGCAACGTTTTGCCGGGGGAGACTGTAATATTCCCAATTAGCCTTGCTAATTGGAATATTTCATTTTTGCTTTATTTTGCCGCTTTAGCTAGAAATAATAAATAAAGTGAGAAATATGAGGGGTCACCTCACTTTAGTCACCTCACTTTATAAATAAAGTGTTCTTTTCCTAGTAGATTGACGTTATAACTTAGAGAGGGGGCCTTGGGGGTCCACATGAGTATGATGGGGAGGCATCAGGCTGACCCAAGGTAAACTGCGCAGGTCAAAGGAGAGTAAGGACGCAGTTAAGTTTTGGAGGGAGTTTGGCACAATAAAAGGAGGGGTTCTCACCTCATTTGGACATGCATTATTCTATATTGATATTGAGAGCTAGACTTCTGTCTGCTTAGCACGTCGGTTGTTTAGTCGGTCTGCAGCACTGTTCAGTGCAACCGAGTGTCTCCGGTCGGAGATCTCACCCTTAGCCTCGGGGGACTTCGAGTGCCTGCCCTGGTAAGGTTATTTCTGGTTTCACCCTTAGCTTCGGGGGACTTCGAGTGCCCGCCCTAGTAAGGTTATGTTCTGAGTACACTTTTCAGTTTCACAGAAAGTAGCAGCAGTTTCTGGTACAGATTTGGAGAGGAAGAAGCCCTCTTGTGGCTGCGCAGTTCAGAGGAGGAAGGACGCTGTTTCAGGAGGAGAGAGGACACTAATCAGCCTAGGAGAGTGAGGACGCTGTTCCAGGAAGGACGCAATCCAGATCTGAGCAGAGAAAACGCTGTCCAGGAGGAGGAAGGACGCAGATCAGTCTTGGAGTGAGGACGCTGTCTAGTTCTGAAGAGGAGGATGCAGATCTGAAGGCACATTGATAGATCCAGCCTTGGAGAGGGTAGATCTGAGCAGATATTTGCAAATCTAGTTTTGTATGGTACAGATCTGAAGGTATAACACTAGATCCAGCTTGGGAGATTGCAGATCTGAGGAGATATTGGCAGATCTAGCCTAGATCTGAAGAGATAATATCAGATCCAGCCTTGGAGGCTGCAGATCTGAAGAGATAATATCAGATCCAGCCTTGGAGGAGCTGGGGATACGGTGTCGGATCCGGCATAGATGCGAAGGGTTGATCGCCGGTCACGACCTAGGAGGACGCGGTCCCGGGGGGAGGGATAGGACGCCGGATCTGGTTTTGGAGGCTTCGGTCGGCGGATGGGGCATTCGAGAAGCTGATCCACCGAGGTAGGACGGCGATGCGAGGAAGCCGGGCTTGTGTGAGATGGGCACAACAGCGTTTTCTAGCATTCAGTAGCTGATCCATCTATCTGGAGGTTTGGGTGATTGGTGCTTCATCTGTTTCTGCGCTGTCACTAGCAGAGACAGCGTTTTCCATTGGTGAGGGTTTGGAGTTCGAGATCAGCTATTTCCCAGTCTCCAGCTCATAGTACCAGCGCAGTCTTCAGAGCAGCTAGGACGCTATCCTTGTTGCAGCCATTATTTGTCTGAGAGGGTCTCCCCTTGCCTAGGGCAAGGATAGGTGCACTTACTCTGATTTTCTTGTACTCCTCTCTATGTACTTTCAGATTAATAAAATGGCTCAGTTTTATGGCATCCTATGTGTAATTGTTCAGTGATCTGGTTCAGCATTGTATTTTCTATATCTGTCTGGCAAATTTCTGTTTATTACTGGTTATTTCCCTTTGGGGATATTACAGA